>DWON01001790.1:0-22987 GCA_018251015.1 Phocides pigmalion okeechobee
CCATGGGCTGCAGTGACCACTTAACATCAGGTGGCCTGCATGCCCGTTTCTTACTCTATCACAATAAAAAAAAAAAAGTAATAATGTAATTATTTCAACAAAGGATGTTGGGCCTTGATTTCGGAACTAAAGTTCAACTGAGAAATGTCTCAAACGAACTGTATTTTAAAAAATATATTATTTATAGGTCTCCGGTTATTATTCAGGTAAAGCATTAAAACTCCAAACAATTGGTGCAAAATACTGTCATTCGCAACAGGATCGTTTTGCATAATACTTGTTTTGCGTAATAAATGTTTAACAAATTATGTTTTGTACTTCTGCCTTTTAAAATACAGTTATTTGCATTCATATGTTTACCTTTGGTTAGCAATATTTCTCGTATTACTCAGGAAAAATTAAAAAAATATCAAATACGGCTTACAATATAAAAATTAGAATATTAAAATAGTAACGCTATCTTAATAAAAATAAAAATTGTAATTAAAGAATAATTTTTTTCTCTCTCCTATTTAATCTAAATTTAAAACTATAAATATAACACGCGTATCTACTACATGAAGGAACAATATAACCAACATTTATAATACGTAATATTACTAAGATATATTTGTGGAAAGTGTTACTACAACATCAACGACAAGCAATGGTTTACTTTCTTTTTAACACTAATCTGATATTTAAATTTAGATGGAGAAAAAATTGGGTCTTTTGGGGTCAACGGGAGGTAGAAAAGTTATTTAATTTCAACAATAAATAACAGAGAAACAAACATTAACTAAAATTGAGAATATAGAAACAACCAACATTTAAAAATTATATACGGGACAGAGTCATAAAACTTAAATACGAAAAGTAAACGTCTGCGTACAATTTTTATTAAGATAAACATTGTAAAATCGTATACTTATTTTAAGGTATGTAATTATGCCGAGTTTTCAAAATGAAGACTCCTACAAAATGTTTAGCATAACATAACATATCTGCACATAATTCAAATTTGCTTTTGTAAACAAAAGTTTGTCAAATGTGCTCTTCCAAATTATTAATATTGTTTAACAATCACGATAAACAAAAGATGGATTTGATACTTGTATTCATCCTATGTACGTTATATAAATGTCATATCTATAAAAGGAAAACGGTTCCTTCTGATGGTCGGTTAAAATATGTAATTATATAAGTACATACTCAATCGCGGAAACGGTATTAATACAGCCAATATGGAGTACGTAAAGTATCGGTATCGTCTCGGCATAATTACATTATATTCCTGCTAATTATGAATATATTTTGGGTATAATTTGGTATGCTATTTGGTTATGATGTGCTATAATACCCGTAGTTTATGTCGTGAATCCTCTGTATGCATTTTTCAATGATACTATATGTATCATTGAAAATTGAAAATTACAGTTATTCTGAAAAGTAGCATAGTGATTCAGTTAATGAACATGTTGGTAAACTGTGTTTTTTTTTTCAAAAATACTTAATAAGTAAATATAACTCGATAATTATAAACAAATAAAGTTGCAAGTGTGGAATTTTGTGCAACGTCTGTGTGTATATTCAAAGTCAAATTATGCTATCTTCTTGACTGTTAAAATATTAAATGAAAATAAATCAACACAGACACTAATATAGATGGATGCGCTAGATTTCGGAGAGCAATCATAATAAATACTCAAAATATTAATTGAAAATAAATAAATATGTACTTGTATCGATCGCAGTTTGACATTATTACAGTCCGTATCATTTTACTTATAATATCATTGCTCATGTAGAGTAAAGAAATCAGCCGGAGAAAAAACTACTTCACATTGATTGTTCTACGTACTGAGCCACTAGTTACTTACAGATTATTATATTATGCATGCGCTCGTGAATGATACACATATTATAATACAAGTAATAAATATATTTAATGTACATATATGCTGTTGGTATTTCTGTATTTAAAACATAGATATAGATCTATATTATTATAGATATACCAATTTATTATATAAATATTTAAACTGTTAGATGGAACAATAAGCTTTAAAAATATTAAATATTTATGTAACGAATTTATAATATTAACGCATTTGTCTACTTCTTAGTAATCACGACAGTTTCTACTAACACGAGAGACATAAAATGTAAAATTGATTTTTTTGTTGATTTTTTTATATATTTTTTGTGTCTGAAAGTTACATATTGGGCGGGTATTAAGCTGCAGAATCACATTTAATCTACTGTGGTTACATGCGACGTCAATATCTGGTAATATCAGACTACCTAACAAATATTTTTGCGCATATGCGAAACTAGTACTAAATAACTAATACACTCTTAATAATACCCATATCATCAGTTACTATCTAACAATGAGATTGTTCCTTTGGCTGATCTCCTTCATTTGGAGTATATATGTCTCAAAACTTGAAGACACAATCAAACTTTCGCATCAATCAAAACTTAACACTTCTCCTGAATACGATCTTTTAAAAGTTATGCATAAAAGCTACCATAACAATCAATTATTCGAAATTTAATCGATTTAATTCTTGGGCGTTATTTTTATAGTTGACCAATAATTCAATTTTTTCGTAATGAATTGCTACCATTTGTAATTGATAGCAATAAAAAGTGTAACTATTATTTATAATTTAACTATTCATGCATTATGCTGCCGTTTTATGAAAAAGAGTTAATTAAACTTGTGCTGCAGAAATATGGCGATACTGTTTATTTGAAAGGAAAGTTTTAATAGACACAGATTCTTCATTTTTACGCCAATGTATACATATTTCATCCGCAAGTAGACTAATAATCAATCGGTATATTCACTCCAAGTACACTGCCCAAGCATTAAATACGATGTTCGAGTTGAATTTCGATAAAATATATAATAACAAGTATTTAGATATATTACAATAGAAGGATTAATAAATTCAATAAGCTCGTTAGATTAATTCTGCATATTATAGAAAAAAAAACCTATATCCAATTTCATTGTCACGTTGTTTAAATTGCAGATTTACATTCATTCAAATTCGACCATAAGAAAACAAAACTTGCAATAATTGTAATTTGAAGTATATTTTTAAACAACTAATTTATCTTTTAGTGAATTTGATTTTAACCCAACGCATTTCATGGTCTTCCTACTTAATCCATTCCCTGTTTTTTTGCTAAGCAAAACCTAATACCCTGAGTTGTAGTAGTGATGTAGATGTTTATCATTCGCGTCATCATGAAATGGGTTGTACGACGTAGTGCATTGTAACAATCAGTTCACAAAATAGTTGAAATCCTTTCAAATGTAGACCCTGATAAGTTCGTATTATTATCTAACTTTCTTATAACTTTTTTCTAGTTTCAAGCATTCGTTTATAGTTGCCTTTGTAAGGTCGATTAGAGTTTCCTATGACCCTGTACACAATTTAGTCTACAGTTTAGGAAATCGTTAAATATCTACAAGTTTTGGTAACTTTTAAAAGTTCTACAAAATACAACGTGACTCTTTGCCAATATGCAATACAGTATTATAACCTTTCATGCATCATATTTTAAGCGATGGTATTATATGATGTATATGTATAAAATATATATTATAGGTAGAATATAATACATAATATTACGCTGAAACCTAATTGCTAATTATAATATATTATGCGTACGTAACTTAAAATGTTAAACATATCAGTTCCATCGCATCTTTTCCAATTGACAACATTCACGCTTGTTTCCCACTATAAGCGTACATTCCCGCGTCGTAAACATTATCATTTCAATATATTTCAGCCGCGTATTATTCTTAGTTTCAATAAAATTCGTCTATGATTTAGACAATTTATGTTCGCTACTATTAGCGTTGCCAGTTGTTTCATTGTCGATCGATCGATTACTTTCAGTCTTGGAATAGCATCTCTCCGGGGAAAAAAGCATTTTGCGATCAAAACCATCCAAATCCAGCAATGTGTTATTCTTATCCATGTAAATCAGAGTAGAATTGGTCAATTCGTGTAATCCAGGAATAATAAGTTAAATCCGAATGAGTAATATTAAATCCAATTGATAATATCCAATCCGAGTCCAAAATGTCAAATCTGGGTTAAAACGTCAAATCAGAATTAAAATGTCAAAGCCAGGTTCAATTTGTCAAATCTGTGATAAATGTCAAATCCGGGTTAGAATGTCAAATCTGGGTTAAAATGTCAAATCTGGGTTAGAATGTCAAATCTGGGTTAAAACGTCAAATCCAAGTTAAAATGTCACATCCGAGTTGAAACGTCTGGTCCAAGTTAAACTACTCTTATGTCTAAGAAAACTATTGATGGAAAAGAAAATATCTGACTACAGCTACGTAGGTTTTAATAAGCCATAATTTACTTTTGAGTACACGCATAGAAAAGATGTAACAAGGCGACCGAATCTGTCGCATTTTTTCTATGTTATACGAGTTAGGCGCCAGACTTACTTATATCTAATTCTACGTTAAAGAAATCTAGAAATGCAACTTGTAGGTTTAGACGGCATTCATTGGGTTCTCGATGATGTTGACGGGGGTGGTGGTGTGTCTCTTGCGGCGGAAGATGAAGTCCATAAGGCTGACGCTGCGGCGTGGAGCACTCTCTGGCACGAAGGACTCGAAGCCACCGCTACTCCTCGTCTCCACTACCGGTTGCTTTACCACACGTACCGGCTCCTCGCTAGCCTCCATGTAGAACGCGTTGCCGAATTCTACGGAGTACGCCTTTGAGTTGATGAGGTTCGCGAGCGTCGGGAGGTCAATGTCGGCGAATGAGTGCGGGCGTTCCAGCCGGCGTTTCAGCACGCGTGCTCGCACCGCGCTGGCGAGACTCTCGCGTGACGACGATCCGCCGTTCGCCATTTTCGGGCTGAACGAGCCGTTTTGATTCTCTGTAATTCAAATACATATATGCTATTCAGGTTTCTGCACCAAAAAGGAAAAGGGAATCCTTCAATGATCACTTCGTTGTCCGCTTGCCTGGCTATCTGTCAAGACCCTTTTTTTAGTTAAATCGTTAAGTTAAAATCGAAGTAAAATTCAAAATCAATGCAATCAAAATAAAATCTTTTAGGCCATATATTTTAAAATTCAAAGTGTTACACAAAAAGTAAAGAGAAAAACCTAAAACAGAATCCTAAAAAATATTTTTGCGATTGTATGCTTATAAGAAAGTGTCATCTACTCGTATTTGGTCGGGTTTTTCATAGAAGTAGCAAACTAGCCACCAATCCATTTGACGTTAAATGGTCTCTGTCGCCTTAACATATCTGTAATCAACTCTATGTACAACAAAAGTACCTACTATTTGAAAAAGGTCACGTGTTGCTCCTGAAGACAACGATGGAATGCCTCGATACATAGATATCTTGTGTACCTTAACCACACATTTTTTATCTTAACTAAATCCTTTTTATCTTGCCTTACATACCAAACAGAATGTATTCTCAAGAAGAAAGATGAATCAATGAGGGTGTTATGTAGTAAAAAAAAAAAAAAACATACCCGGATCGAGAGTGTCGTCTTTTTTTCTGAAGTCGGTGAAAAAACTTCGTTCTTACAATTTGATTAACAATTCCCGTCTACTTATCGATTCTTAAGCTGTTTAAATTTCAATTCAAAGATAACTCACCTCTTGGAATGGAAGCCCTGGGCGAAGGTCCGCCATCCTCGTCAGTATGTCCTTCTGAGAGCGTCTCTAGCTGCCGCGGCTCGGGGCGGGCCGGCTCAACTTCCACTTGGATGAAGTTACCTGCCGACGATGTTGATGGCTGCGGGTCCTGAAAGGTACATTGCTCGACCTATGGTTATCAGTACATCTACATCTAAGTATAAATAGAATTGATGTATTGTTCGCGATTTCGGTATTCACGCCTACTTCATTTTTTTAGTATACAAAGTGATCGATGCACATCAAATCTAAATCAAAAATATGTAGATATTAAGTTATTTCTGAGGAATAATTTGGTTACCACATTTGTAAGAGATTATGAGAGTAGAAGTGGTGTCTAAATGAAATGTATGTCTACCACGTTATAACACTTTAAAATTCGAACTCAATTTAGGCATTTTTAACAGACTTCGAAAATGCATTTCACAAATAAGTAATAGTGCTGGATTTTATAGCACATATTTAGTTATTGGAATCCAATAAAATAATTAACTTTCTTTAATTGACATTTGGAATATATACAGAAAAGATACTCAAAATAATTTTATTTTGGTTTAAAAAAACATAACTCCTTATTATGTTTAAAATATGCATTATGTGCTGCTTAAAGTTGTATTTTATAAGCTATAGGTAGTTGTTGCCAAGACTTGTACTTGTAATTAATTAAAACAATGACTAACATCGTAGAGATCCCGGACGTTATTGAGCTGGGTCTCGCCGATTCCATCGAGGAAGTATGTGACCATGTTTCCCTTGCCCTTGACATCAATGGTTCCTCGGCACCGGAGTCTGTAACCGCGTGCTGCCAGGATTTCATACACTTCTTGCGTCACCTAGAGAAAGGAAATTCGCTCGCTGCATATAATACAATAACATTACGAAAATAAAACATAACTCGCTTAAAAAGAAATCCTTCGCTGACTTAGTGGAGTCGCATCAGCTGCTATAGCCTGTCACAAATTGATTCAATATTTGTATTGATATGGATCTATAACAACGATTTCAATCGTTAGATATGATGATGAGTCATAAATCGGTTTTTCATGTTTACGTAAATGGTTACGTGCGCACACAGAACAAAATGGATTTAATATGAAATATCGCAATTGTTAAAAACTCATCTAATGAAATTTGTATATTATATTATACAGTTGTAATTGAATAAGCAATGTTTATGTTGTCGCGCTACGATAGATTATCCATGTATTTAAATATATGTGGATAGGAACTAAGGAAATCTTATTTACACGTAATTATTGTGGTACCACAATCGCACGCTAGCGTAGCACCAGACCTAATGTAAAAATATGTCAGAAAGCATCACATTTGATTAAAATGGTGATACCTGGATGTGGTCCAGTAGCCCAGTGGAGTCCATGCGTGAGGCCACGTTGACCGCATTCCCCCAGATATCGTACTGAGGTTTCCGTGCACCAATCACCCCCGCGACCACCGGCCCGATGTTGATGCCTGTTGGAATAACCATTCGTTCCTAACAATGCGAAATTTTGAATTTTGATATTACCAAATTCTATTACCAAAAATATACAGGCACGATCATGATACTTCAAAACGACTACAACGCAACGCACGGACGATTGGCAAAAAATTTGGACATACAAAATTACTTCGACAAGGATTGCGAAACACTTAAATTCGCGCAAGCGAGAATACGTATTATGGTTAAAATTTTTCGCAAATCACCGTTCGCATTGCCTCGCAAAGCTTAAATTTTATAGTGGATGTCATACCGATTCTAATGCGGAAGCTATTGAAGGAGTGCTCGTTGACATATTGCAGCTGTTCACGGAGGCGCAGTGCATAGTCTGCCATTGCAGTCACATGGCGGTATCCGCGGAGATCTCTCGTAGCGACAGTCAGACCTGGAGAAAATAACGAAAGTTTTGTTTTGTTACATCTCTATATACAAAACTAGATTTATACTATCATATATAGACCTTGGGACCAAAATATTCAACCGATTTACTTTCATGTGAGAAGAGTAGGCAGGAATAAACATACAAACTCAAATAGGACTGAATTGATATGTTAGTATGTAAGAGGATGCAATGCTATTTTTGAGGGCAGAGATGATTACTTAGATTCTAAATATAATTTATGTGGTGTTTTATTGATGAAACTGATATAGTTATCTTCTACAGTTAACGTTAATATTAAGGAAAACAGAATTAAACAAACCAGAAGCCGCCATGTACGTGGCGCCGGTACTCTTGATCTTCTCGATGTACTTGAACTGTTCTTCAGCGAGAATCTCGTCGAAGTCCGCAATAATCTCGTTAAGGAGCCGGAGACATTCCACACCCTCATTATTGCCCTCCAGTTCAACGTAGAACTCCGAGAAGTTCGGGATCGAAGCAAACATTACGCACACCGACTCGCATTGCTCGTGGTACAGTTCCTGCGTGGAAATTGGTGTCAGAATTAGAATAAAATAGTACTTATTTGCATGTGTTCGTCTTTAAAAAAATCTATATAACTTCTTTTTTTGACGTCAATAAGCAATTATTAATTATTAATTAATAAGCAGTTATATCGAAGCACTAATATTAACGAAATAGGTGCTTACTAAATGCCTTACCATTTATATTTGTTTTATTGTGTTCGACAAAATGCATTTTACTTCCTAGTCTCCGTTAGTACCTTACTTATCTCATTTACCAATTACATTGTGTTCCATTAGGAAGCATTATAGTCTTATTTTTAATGTGCTTTTACTTTATTTATTGGTACTTACATCGATGTTCTTGTCGCTGTTCAAGAAATGCTGCGCTACGTGTTCCGGGAGGATGTTGGCCAGTAGTTTACGATTGTACGCCTCAAGGTGTTCCATTTCTTCCTTCTCATCTATATTGAAATATATATATTTAGTGAGACCCTTTTGAATATATCATCACAGCTTCACATTTATAATCTAAGTATATTTACAGGCATTCAGCAACTATTACACCACATTTATTTGGTTTTCTATATTCTTGTTCAAAGACGATGTGTTACCCTTGAACACTAATTTGGGGTACTTTATATAAAATGCTATTCCAACTCTGATAGATATGGTGTTGACCATCGGCCACAACGATGGAGTCGTCACCGGTCAGGTTTCTTTAACCATTTTGATTTGTTAGAAAAGAAATACATACCATTTGCCTGAAGTTTCCAGATGAAGTCGAGGCGGTAGGTGCTTTCGGTTTGTTGTGAGTGCAGGATCAGAGCAATGGTGGCGCCAATAGCGACAACGATGTTTGTCCATGCCTGGTTCCAGTCTGACTCGCAGTCAGGGCTCGACCTTTAATGATTTTATCAATAAACTGAAGGTTTAAATTTAAAATATATTACGAGAAAAATTGATCTTACTGGCATTGTGATAATTGGTGGTACCTTATTGAGATTGTTAAAAAATAAATTTGGAACTTAATTTGGGCAGATGCGATCTACGCGTCGAATAAATTTGACAGCAATGAAATCGAAATTAAAGTGTTAGAAAGGATTCTCTGTACCTCTTAGGGACGTCTTTATTTGACGAAAAGGTTAAGCCTCTTTTAGACATGAAAACACAAACCCTTTGAGAAAAGTATATAAATTGACTCATATACATTCTCATGCAGCATATACCAATCTGGAAGCACAATGAACTTTTGGAAAACCTAGATGTTACCCCCAAAAATGCTTTGGAATTTTTTTTAATATTGAAGTGGATGGTCATTTCTAGACACAAGCTCATTTGCCTATGGGGATATGTATCAGAAAAAAGCGTTCCAGATTTTTTATTATTTGTGCACAGTGTTTCAAAACTCTGTTTTCGCATTCTCAAGACCTCCTTAGCTAATGTGTATTTTAGTTTGAAAATTTTCCATAGGGATGGACGTAGATTTGCTCTTAATTCATGACATTTTCAATACTTTTTACTTACTTGGTCTTTTCTTCGGGGTACAGATATTTTTGTACGGTAACGCCGACGTACGCTGCGCAAATGGACAAGAGCAGTAGGGTCTTCAACATTGTGATAAGAATCTGGTGTACGGCGCATATGACCATGAGCAGCAGAGTCAGTTGCAGATAGTACTGGAGGTACAAACAGAATAGTTTTGGTATAGGTATGTATTTGATACATATATCATACAGAGATGGATGAAGACAGTTTTTGTGCGTAATAGTAAATCGTAGGCATGATATACCTCGTTCACGTCGAGAGGGCACGATCCATTCTTATTGTGATTCTTATTTCCAGATGCTTGACCTGTGCCAAGGTAGATTCCCTGAAAAATAATATATCATTAAACTATTAATATCCTAACAATCATATTATCCAATCAAATATCAGTAGCTTGTCCTATTTATATCTTAATAAATATTTTTGCACCTCTTTTGTCAGATCCGCTTATCTGCTTCATTGCTGATCAAATTAAACATTTTCTTTAGGCACAATCATTAGACGTGTTTCAGCTAACATCTAAAATTTCGATCAATTTTATTGATTCAATGTTCCTCATAATCTGTATATTATATGTCAGCATGAACTTAAATTAAGTACTTTGTACTAAATTAGGCTGAGGCAACAATTAGAATACAGTTTATACTCAGAGGTTGCGCAGACGTATAATTTATCCCTTCTCATAAAATTCACACTGATGAAGTTGTGTATGTGAAACCTTACCATAACGATTTGCACTTGCAACGCGATAGTGACGACTACGATGGCGGACATCAGCTGTGCGAGTCGGCGGTTGTTGTGCACGCGCTGCGACCAGCGCAGGATGCGTTGAGGGATGTTCTGGTTAAAAAATACGCAAATTTACATCAAATTATTATCATTTAGTTTAAATACAAAAACAAGAAATATTTTTGGATGCCTTTGCAAGATTCATGATTACGAATTTGCTACAACTCAAAAGATGTTTTCCTAAAATATTATTTAAAAAAATAATTATTTGTGTTCATGACGTGACGTGTTCTTTTTCTTCTTTTATTGACCGATTGCAATGAAACGAATACAAAATGTTAAGAGAAACGTACTGAAACACATTATTGAAAGTAACACCGAACTCGGTTACGCCATTTTTGAAATTAGCGCGTAAAAATGCGTAGACAACAGCAAAAAATACTAATACTAGTAACTATTGAGTTTTTGATTTCTAGTGCGTTAATATATACCTCTTAGAATATTTTTTTCATATAACTTACATATACTGATAGCGATCAGTTGCATTTTTGATTATTTGTATATATTTTTTTAATAGTTTTTCTTTATTGCAATTAACATAAAAATTATACTATGTAATTACCCATTAGGTAAAACTTAAAAAAACATGTTTGTATAAATTATTAATATTAAGTATAATATTTTATTCGTAAGGGACAATATCACTTATATCAACACTTCAAGCACCTAATTTGAATAAAAAAATAACATGACGTTGAAAAAATGATTCAATTACGTTAGGTAAATCATTAAATACTCGTCTTGTCTGTTCATTCCTGTCAAGGTTGTTGGCTCTCAGTAATTTGCATAGAACCTAATCTTAGAAAGCTGTGTTTTATAAAATACCGTTAAACATAAAGAGAAAGTAACTAATACTGCAGATATTTTTTACTAACGAATGTAAGAAAATTTCTTGAACATTAGTAAATTAATAATAAAGTAGTAGAAAGACTAATACAATCCCAGTTGCGGAGTTCTTAGTACCTATATTGTTTGTAAAGCAATATTTGTGTTTAATTGTTGTATTAAAACAGGTTAATACTAGTCACCAACATATTTACTTATTTAAGTCTTCTTACCAGCGTGTGTTTGCAATATTTGTGATCGTCATGATAGACGAAGAATCGTAACCCTTTAGGCGATGGCTTGTGGCTTCGGTAAGCATTTCTGTGCTCTGTGGGCGTGAGTCATTAAAACTTGTAGGCGGTTTGAAACTTCGGAGTGGACGGTTGAAATTCAACCCGCATCACCACCAATTTGCAAAGGAATTTGCCGCACAATGCTTATTAACCTATGCTTATGCTTATTAAAATTAGTCAGTAGTCATTCTATGTACACAATTTTTTGGCGTGAAATTTAAACTTGTGGATTGTGGGATTTTCAAAAGTGGTTAAACGTTCTGGTGCACATTTTAGTACATAAGTATTTCCTATTATTGACGTTGCTTTCATATTACAAACTAAGGGGTGATGTAAGACAGCTTATTTCGAATAGACAACTCAGTAGTCTGTTATTTTCAGAAACAGCAAGACATTATCGTTGATAGGCAACATGTATTTAGTCTCTATGTAAGGTTTATCACCAATTTCGATGGGCTCTTCTAACTTCAGATGTAGTCCAATATATCGTTTCGTCTTTAGATACCTACACTTTATTTGAAGTAAATCGCCTATGCTCATAAGAAACAAATTTCTCTCTGAAAAGTAGGAACATATCTGATTTGACTTCAGGTACCTAAGTACTTATAGTACTGAGGTCTTGAAAGTATAAAAATGTGTATAAAGCACGTTAACTCTATATCTTGTAGGTAGAAAAATTGTTTCTAATTACAAAAAATAATCGTATAGTATGCACTTACCTTCAAGCCTTTGCACAGGATAAAGTATGTTACGACAATTACGATGGCCGCACACACCGTCATCGTTGCGAGATTGGCATATGACCTGCATGAGAACAAGTACAATTAATAAATATTGTAATAATAATAGTTGTTTTAGTTATATTTATGTTATTTGTTGATTAAACATGATGACTTGAATTATCCATGGCGTGCCTTAGGGGTAAAACCTCAAGGAAAATAATGGCTTGGCGGCAAACGGCATGGCACGGCAACTATCTTTTATGCCGTCATGCCCTCTTCATAATCTGTTACTAATATTTAAAATATGAATTTTTAGGAAATGATATTTAATAACCGATTTCATAAGTGCAGCAAAGTAAGATATAATTTTACTGGAATGTTGGTGAAATAAATTGTTTTGAAGTCGGTGCTTGAAACTAGTATTAAATGTTCAAAATATTGTCTGGCGACGTCGTAGGATTATTAAGCGAACTCCTATTAACGGTCTGGCGGTCAATTTCAAAACAATGTATCTTCTTTTATTCAAAATTCTTTCAATTACCACAAATTTCGATGTTTTATATCTGCCGGTCGTCGCGTGTGTTTGTGAAGTACATATGATGAAATTAACTTACATTCCATATACGACCAGTTGAATCGAAGTGATAGCAAGGTAAATGAGAAGCGTGCAGATGAAGTAAATCTTCAGCATTCGGTCCCTCTCAGAGGTGTACTGTAAAATATAAAATTTAATGTAGAGAAAAGTACTGCTACATATTTCATAAACACGATGAAGAACTATACCTATTCGATATAAATTTAATACTTCTCTTAAAGATAATATGATGTTTCTTAAACAGATAAAGAAATATTAAATCATAATTAATAATACAAAGAAAATTAAAAAAATATGTACAAAGTTCGTTTTACTTGATTTAGAACGGTTCATTAGTATGTAATCACGGAAGTGACAGTCGTCATCTCATTGTTAGGTTATTCTAAAACACCAATCTTGTGTCATTGGCATATCATAAAAAAATATATTAGTATTTTTTTTAGAAATAGATTGCTAGAAGTTATCATAACATACTTTTCATAAAATCGTTTTCTTGTTGATAATATCTACAAGGATTAAAATATCCCTTGTTTTACTTTGCGCCTATTATGAAATCTTAAGATGTTCTTAATTAATCTAAAAGTTTTTTTACAAGAGGATTACACCTTTTATAAGTAATCTCCTTTTGTGTAAAAAATTTAGGAGGAAGGTAATTTATTTGACAACTTTTAGCGCACCGTCAAAATCCAATTTTCTTCATCAAACAGTTTTTCGTGATGTTGAATAGACTTTAGCACTAAATATGGACTTTTGAATTTATATTGCGTAATTTTTTTGGAGCCGGGATTATGTAAAGGCGTAGTATATTGAACAAGTATTATCGTTTGATCCACGAAACCCCTTTCAATATAAGTAATGGAGTGATCCGCTCTCATGTCAAAGCGATTCTTGATCAAACTTAGGAGTATGTGTGTGTCTAGGCAGCTTCATCATTATAAACGTGTATATCACATATTTGATACGTATATAACCGATTAATAATAGGCGAACCCTTTAACACAATTACAATGTGTACCTGTCGTGTTTAGCATGATAATAATGTCATGACCGTCAAAATGTGTAATGATATGATTATTGAAACCAAATGTAATTATTGATGTAAGTATAATTATTATCAAAGCTTTCAGATATGAGATAATGTGTTCAATTATGCCAATTAAGTATTAATTAATTAATTAATAAAGTTTGTGTGCTTGTGTTTCTTTTATAAAGTTTTATTTTGAGTAGATCATAAAGGCCATCTGATTTTAAGTAGCCACTGCAGTCCATGGACATGTACTCTATAGTAGCTCGTACATTGATGATCTTTTACCTCTCTTCAACCAAAACAAGAGCGAATTTATGAAAACAGCAGTAGTACCTCCCTTGCCCCCCGAACTAAAATTTCAAGTATTTGTAAAGGTGGGCAGTAATAGTAGTAAGGTGTAAAGGTTAGTATCAAGCAATTAAATTTCGGAAGTTGGTAAAACCTATACGACCCTTAACCCCATTATACCTATTTCTAGCGTTATGCTCACTTACAAATCTCGCGACCACCTTAATCCTCAGAAGTAACAAAGTATTTCCGGTGTACTTCAAATTAAACTCTTGTTCTCTATGGAGTTTGTTACATATGTTCATGAGGGGCATTTTTTTGGCTTAGCCAATGCCTGTGAGTCATGAATTGAAATCTATGTTGACAGAACGTTAACATCATATGTTCAGTATTGCCTCTCGTCTAATTTGCCGTGGTTTAAAGCAACCTCCCAATTATCGTCGCTATCGGAAACCGCAGTATCGTTTGCAGGTTGCAGCTTATTGGCTATCTTTGTTTGTTTCCAATACTTGTTAACACAAAGCAAACAAGACAATTGCAACCAATCCAGCTGTCCAGTTTTTATTTAGGTATGGTACATTTCTAGTTTCACTTTGCTTTTCGTTTAGTTTTGGAAAATAAAAAATAAATTTTTTGATAATATGTAAAAGTTTACACAGTATGTTTATTTTCCATGATTTTAGATAGATATTTTTTGTAATGAGTGATAAGGCAATAATATACTGACAACTCAATAAGAAAAGTAAAAACCTTCCCATTTTTCGCAAAAAAAAAAACGAGTCTTATCTTTGTAGTTCATTTTATCTTAGGCATAGGCAAACTAAATTAGCAGATCTAATTTGTAGTGGAGGTACGCTTTGAGAATGGACAGGAGGTTTGGATTAGGTTAGTAGATAAAGAACATTGGAAATTTATTATCACTAATTTTAACGGTGAATTATGAGAAAACATGTCTTATGTGTGTTGTTTAACAATGTGACGATGGCTGGTAAACCTTTGATTTTGATATGGAGAAAGTCTGTGTCCAATAGTGTAAGATCGTATGGCGGTAGTGAGACATAATGTTATATTTGAGATTAATGGCACGGAAGTACGTATTTAATAGTGTGACGGCTATGATGTGGTATGAAATCTAATCGGGCTTCGCTGTTTGGACTCAGTCTGGTGTCATATCCAGATGATATGGTGCCAATTTGAGTACATGCATAGGACAACGATTCAGAGTTATTGAAACCTTACCTTGCATTCGAGCTTGATATCGCGGAAGGTGAGTGTGAACGGGCGGCAGTGCTCGGCGCGCAGGCGGTCAATTGAGCGCGCGTCGATCGCCTTCATCAGGTATTCATTCACCTCGTCTTCTGGCTTCTTATTCTCACTGCTCGAGTCACCTCCAATTCGGCTGTGTATATGTTGATTAGCTTAGCGTTGGCTCTTTTTTATGTTTTGTGTCTTAAACATGTACTAATCGGGTCTTATAAGATTAGATTAAAAGAAATAGTGTATACAAATATTTTTAGCATTTTGAAAGAATTAAAGAAAATAATAATAATAAAAAAGTTTATACCGATAAAATATAAATATCGACTCATGGAGTATCGCAAAATGAACAGGTATTTTTAGCAAGTAGAAAACCTATATTAATGGAGTCGTCACGATATCATTGACTTGACTTTATTATCGATTATACAAAAAATTAATTTTGCGGATTACAAAAATATTTATTCGTCACGGAGTTTGTGCACAACTAAGAAAATCAAAATCGGTCAATGAACAGCCTGAAGAAGAAACCCTAGAATTCTATTTATGATTTTGTATATTTTAAGTCAATGGGATTTTGTGTATCTTTGCAGGAAACTCGCGTAAGTACATTATATAAATAAAAAGTGATATAGGTCGTGTATCGTTTCTCCGAAGGTACTAATATTTGACAAACTGCAATCCATATATTTATTTTAAAACCAGAATTCTTACCTGGAGGAGTGCTTTCCATGCTGAGAGCCATGTCCCATCACACGCATTTCCTTTGAAATATTGCCATTGAGGGAGAATGAGTGCTGTGGCTTCTTATCCTGTGTTAATAAAGAAAAATAACTTTCATACTCCTGCCGATTCAGATGTTCGCCTTGGCAACACTGCTTTATAAACAACAACTCACCACGCGGCTGGTGTCATCCGGCACGATCAGGTAGGTCTCAATGTTGTGATCCTTTAAGTAAGCGTTGCGCTGGCCGCCATTGCCGGGCTCCACCTTATAGTCGTTGCCAAGGCATTGCAGGGTCTCCTTCGTAATGTGGACACGTCTAGATAAAAGAAAAGTTAGATGAGGATTTACATTTATATGTTTGTATGCTTATATTTACAAGATGCGTGGCATTTAAAGACTATGTTTATGAATAAATTGCCAGTAAAAGTAAAGTAAAAGTAGGTGATTTGGTTTCTCATAAAGCGTAACATTATGTATATTATATACAGTATAGCTACACGACTGCTAAAATATGAACGGTGTTGGTTACAAGCAGTACTTGACGCATATGGATGTCAACGGTTAACTCCATACATAACGAGATTTGATTGGGATCAAACTCAAATGCGTGTCTAATCCATGGATTAAAACGGAACTCAAAGAAAGGTGTGAATCTGCACTCTTCGAATCAAAGCACTAGTTAAAGGTTAAACATACGTATGAAGACGGTGTTCCTGTAGTCGACCCACGAATTTTTGATTTATCAAAGTGTAAAGATATATCTTACCCAGCTACGCCGCCACTCTCCATGTAGTTGGCAAGGGTGACGTCGTTGGACCACACATCGAACTGCCACTTGCGCAGGCCGAGGACCACGCAGTGCACGCGCCCGGTGTGGATGCCCACACGCATGTTCACATTTACAGCCATCACTTCGCGGACCAGGCTACAAGAAATGTTTATTATCTGTTTTATTAGTGTTAAAAGTTCCGTAACGAATGCTGATTGTGGCCGCTTCTGTCTAAATGTATACTGTAGCGTACATTGCATTTTGGTCTGAATAGATTATAAACGATTAATAAATATATGCAACGTTCTACAAACAGTTTGAAAACATTCGATAAACTGCTTGATCATTGACAAATATCTCCACCAACAGATTGGGGTAGCGTGCTGCAGGCTTCTCCAATAGTGATGATAGAGAAGTTTTTAAAGTATTGTCATTATCATTTCTCATCTACACTATGAGGGAAGACATGGTCATGTGTTGTTGTGCTATAGACGAAAAAATGTTTTATTTATATTTGTGTAACGGAAATTTACCTCGTTTTCCACACTACATGTATAAGAAGGGTTCATCTAATTTTACCCTAAGGTACATGAATAATCAAGGCTTAACAAATTGTATTTTAGGCTACACATTAATAAATGTAGATTAGATAACATGAAGTAAACACTAAAATAATATTATCCATATAAAAAAACAGACCGATGTTTTTTATTGATAAAATACGTTAAATTTGCTTTTACAAGCTTAAGTTTTATTTGCTAACGCTCGTACCTTCGTTTGCTTGGAAATCTAAAATACAAATGTGTAGCTATTTTATAGTTTCAAATTACCACACATACATGAATAAAATGCAAACCATCTTCACGTGTAATATGACAGTGCATATTTCAAAAGGGTGAGGCTAAATCTCGTATTCAACTGAACCCATCTTGTTTAAATTTACTTCAGTCATTTACTTATTATATTTGAAAATTTAAAAATGTTCGAATAATATAAATTAACAGTTTTTGCAGTTTTCAGAAACAAGCATATAAAGAGTAAAAATCAAAAAGAGAAATTTATGTTCATAAATGTCTATCTTATACCTACCACTTTAAAAAAAATAAGGTATCATATTATTTTACGTTAAACTTACGCAATAGCGTCAATCATGTCAAGTCCCATCTCAACGCAGCACTTGGCGTGGTCGTCACGAGCCTCCGGGAGTCGAGACACGCAGTAGTAGCAGTCACCAAGGAGCTTGATACGTAGGCAGTGATGTTCAGCGGCCAATCGGTCGAATCTGGATTTAACAGTGGAATAAAAATAAAACTGAAGGATTATCTATTCATAGTTGCGTTTCTACTTCTAAAGACTAAGATGACCGACTTTTTTGGATGTAAATGGACCATACGTCTTCAACCGAAACACAAGAATTACCTACTGTATCAATATACAATATACAGCGAAGCATGGTATGAACATCAGCAGTAGTATCTCTCCAGACAGGCTGTAGTTTTACATAACAAATCTAATGTAATAATTGCAATAACTAGTACTACTTCTTTAATAAGGAAGGCATTGCGTATCTAAATATCTAATGAATATTGCATCAAACTGTTTCATAGTGGAAAGTGTATGAAGCTTATTTTCTGTTAGAAATTTTCAAAACCGTTCTTACACCAACAACAGTCCTTAACAATGATTTAAAATAAATTCAGTGCGCCCTTATAAGTCTTTTATGTAAATTCTTCACTCTATTTCAGCATGTTAGATACTTATCTTAATGTTATAAATCTAGTTTAAGTTCTATCAAACTTATTAACTTGATTTACATTGTTATGTTGGTGCAACGAAGGCGCTGTAGTATATTTTGTAGTATACGAACGTACTAAAATTTTATAGTAAACTGGTTTCAATTTAGACTATCTTAAAGCCACAATCTTGAACTAACAGACAAACTAAACATTATTAAGCCGGATCGTAGCTTTTACCACAAGATAGGTAACAGAAGTACCTTTAACGTTATTTATAAGATTAAAGGTGTACCACAATTACAAATAAGATCTTCAGAATCTTCGATACTGTTAATCCTTATTTGAACTTTAGTACTTGCTTATAAATCTCTTATTAATATTGTTGTATTGTTTCCTTCGTATGCCTTCGCTTAATTTGCATCATATTGTAACAATGCTATTGAAAGATAAATATAAATTTTGTTATTGGAAACCCAAAAACTAAAAATCATGTCATAATTTATATAATAAATATATTTTTCTTACTACTTTATAAATACAGAATATAAACATAAGGCTAGTAAAGAGTAAAAAGCAGATGGCGGTATTGCCATAGAAGTCGGTCATACCTTCAAGGCGCGCTAAATGATATTGCACAAACAGTTGCCAATTTGACCGCATAAAAAAACATAATTTACGGGTTATGGAAGCTTAGTCGCATTTTAAAAACATAAAAATGTGAGCTTTATTAAATTCTGGCATTTGATTGCTAAAGGATTGTAACCATTTTTAAAGCCTGCTCAATCTGTAAAAATATGAACCCTCTATAATAAAAGGTTGCTTTATTGGAAATACCTTCCAAACGAGTTTTATGGATTTAATAAAGCTGTGAATAAATGACGAGATTGGTCGATAAGGTAACCTCGGTCCACAAGGGTTGAAGATATACTTCTTCCCTCAAATTTCAACGATAAAAAGTTTCACGTGTTGTATATGTACTCGTATATTATTACACAACGTCCAATATATGTATAGTTGCAATTCATCTTTCGTAACATTTTCTACTTATATAAATTAATACTCATCAACTTCCTTATCTCATGAATGCAATTGGCTAAGTATTTCATCATTTATATCACGGTTAAAGTCTTGGTATTCGGAAAGATCCTGAGTGAAGCGCTCGTCATAAAACTTTAATATGGACAAGTCCATTAAGTTCAAGCTTTGAGACTATTAAAATATTTAAGTACCATTTAAGGGTAATTCTCAAGACTAAGTTCCTAGACAGTTGACGAATAATTTTATAATGTTAATAACATTGCTGTATTCTTCATTTGTTTTAATTAAAAGCGGTAATAATTAATGGTCTCTTTCCATCTAAGTTGTCAGGAACTTTTCAGCTCCTCAATGAACATCGGAAAATTCGTGTGTTTGATTTGTAATGGTTACTGAGGAGAGTGGGTTTAAAAAAAAGTTAACTCTGAATCATTTCATTTTTTTAGTGTTTATGTCTATGGATGCGAGTTTGAACAATCTAAAGTTTCTTAGCGCGAATCTATTCCTATTTTAGTTTTAGATAAAATCCATTTTTGCACATTGTAGGATGCTATATGATTCGCTCAGTCATAGGTTTGTAACTAAGAGGGGTGGGGCTTCCCACGATTGGTGGGCATAGGTCTCTACATGTGCCCACCTATGGGATATTAATGGGACATAAATGTAGGCAAATTAGTTGTGTACCATTTTTATTCAGAATATATTTATTCGGTACTTATTATATATTATTCGGTTATTCGGTGCTTTTAATTCAAACCCAGTTCTGAGGGCGGAAGACCAATATTCATACTACTGAATAAAAATCTTCCACAGGCAGCTGGATTTTGTCATGATCTCAATTGAAATCCAGTGCAGCGTTCAAAGCGGAAGCGATCCGGCACTTCAATCCCGGTAAGTTCATTAGTCAGGCGTAAAAGCAACGTCACTGCACCGTAAAAGGTGCAATAAAGCGTAGGTATCTAGTGAAAAATTTACGAGCAAGAACTAGATCCGCTGTAACGAGATCGTTCGGCGTCTGCACGAATACTTAGTTCTCTTTATGCTTACCTCATTTGTCGGTATACTTACTTTCTTTAACAATATCTAATAGAATTTGTAAGATGTTAGAATTTCTATGGTTCGAGTGAGAAAGTAACCGCGCTAAATCTAATTCTAACGTATTTTTTTTTCGTTTCGATGAATAGATGTGGTTGACTACTCATTTATGAAGCCACCATCTTTGTCCTGGGGTATACCAATGTGTCAGTAATTGCTTTAAAGTTAAACTGAACTTCAAGACTTGGTTTTTACATTTACAATCAGGTGGACTGCATTCTTGTTTGATATAATCAATGGAAAACTGGCGAAAATATTAATTTATACATGTCATACGAGATATTATTGTGCCGTTTTCCATTAGCACTTTTGTATAACAATTCCGTTTCAATTGTTAATAGTTTTCTCTCTCGTATAAACTTATTTTGAAATTTTCATTCGTTTTCTTAACCAAGTTTCGCAACTATATAACTGAACGCAAAAGTAGCTAAAGCGTCGCAAAGAGCCCCACAGTGTTTTTAAGTTTGTTAACTATTGTTTTTTTGCGCTTCCAGTTTAGTCCCAAGAGCAGTAAAACCCAGTATCTTAAAAATAATTTCTGAGATCGGTACAGCGTTTTGAACTACATAAGGGGAGTTGTTCTGCACACAGGTAACACAATTGTACAAAGCAATGTACTTTTAAACGAAATACTTTTTAAATAGTGGATATAATCTGGTGTTTTACGTGCTTCTGTTATTTTCTAGTAGGTACATAGGTATCTGATGTTACTTCCCCTTTTCCCTAATCGGAGAATTTACTTAAAATCTGTTATACCCTTTTTAATATACGAGTAGCTGTGTAATGTCGCTATCAACAAATGTAGTTGCAAAAAATTCAATAATTTTGGCATGCAAAGAATTGCCAGATATCTCATGGACATAAATAATAAACGTGTCATATTTACTCTATTAGAAATTAATTATCTCTTAAACGGTAAATAAAAACATCTTGATCATGAGAACTCTTGATCATGCGAAGACCTGCATGATCAAGAGTTCTCGATAAAGTTCTGAAAGATGTGTAAAAAGTACTAATCATTCTTTGGCCAACGTGGTGCCTAATCTTTTGCTAAGAGGGAATTCGTGCTCACCCATGTTACAGTAATAGGTAGTACCGATGATGATGACAATATGTAATATACACAAATATGCGGGTTTATTTCCTATGTTTAGAATTGCATTTGGCTTGTACTCGTCAGTGATTTTAATTCAGTTGAGTGGTGACGGAAGAGTTGACCGCGCGAACGTTTATTGAATCAGATGAATTCGACCGAAAATTCAGTTGCGCGACCGAAGTATCGTATCGATTTTTTCCTAAACTATGGGTATGCTTTCATACACATATTGGTTATGATGTATTAGATAAATTTGAACGAATACATATATGCTACCCGTGAGTAGTTAAATCAGTGGTTTTATATGTGACAAAAGTATACAAGGGGACGTAGCATCGTCACCATCAATTTTCGCCGTGAAGTAATGTTTGTGTTTCGGTTGGAGAGGTACAGTTGCCGGATATACATAGAAGCGTGGTTTAGCTTTAGGAGTAACTACGCCTCTACGTATGACCTTATACGGGATTACAAACCTTTTTAGATTGGTACAATTACCATTACAGTATTACTACTGGCCACGAATCTCTCATCAAAGTAAGAAAAATAGGTCAGACTCCACCAGCCTACAAAGTGCGGATAGGAAGACTTCATATTCTCAGAGGTTTAATAACATATGTAACTAAGGGTGTCAGGCGTTCACTATATTTTTTGTTCAATTTTGAATTTCTGTTCTATTGTAGAAGCGCCTGCAATGTAAGAAGACCTTAGTCTATTATTGGGTCCCGAGCAATACTCTAGTAGCCTCCATGGCGAATTATTACTAGGCCACAGAAAAAGAGAATATTTAATGTTCTTAAACATTGAACAATTCACTGCTAGATTAATACATACAATATTCTGTAAGTAAATCTTTCGCGACAATACTACCTCTCCATAATACGGAACAGACATCAATATACCATGAAATATCGAAAAGGTTTGAAGGTATAGCAAGACGTAAATAATAAACATGAATAATAATCATAAGCCAAAGATAAATAAATACAATAAAATTTATAATTTTAGTGTAGGTGCGATTTAAGAGACTCATTCGTTTATGTTTAAAGGTGGTAGGGCCGTTAGAGCTCACCCGGGGCGGTACCACCGCCACCCTC
>DWON01001791.1:0-22983 GCA_018251015.1 Phocides pigmalion okeechobee
ACATGTTGCTTTACGGCGGGTTATGAGGGTGGCGGTGGTACCACCCCGGGCGAGCTCTAATGGCTCTACCACCTTTACGTTACACTTATTTAGATACACGTTTATATTGGGTTGCGACGGGAGAGAGACTGTATTAACGCCATGCGATTGCGCGGCCACGTTGGCCAAACGCTGACTTTGCAATCACACAGGGTCGCCACGATCTTTATGGCATTGCAAATATACTTTTCTCGCGAACTTCAAGGATTTGGACTACAACCTTTTTTCCATTGTACTATGCACCGGGTTCTCAGGATTAACCATTTTTTATTTATGATTACGATGATGTTTTCTTTTTTGTTTTGGTCAAATATTCTTAAGACATTTCCCTTTTGAGAAAAAGATCGGATTACATAAGATTTTTACTCAAAACCCGTCGGTAGTTACGCAGCACATTAACAGAATCTAGGATCTCAAACAAAACGCACCATTTCCCTTGCTCCCTAATAGCCCTTCCCGGAGCAAACGACTACAAACTACGAAAAACTATACTGAGAGGAAACTATCCTGCTAGCGTATATCCGCATGTAGTTTCCTACTATCGGTCACCAATCTAACTTCCGACCGCACCCAATATTTTCGATATTATACCAACTTAATCGATCATTTACAACACCTACAACTTCAAAAAAGATACGTTTATCCTTGTTTTAGTTGAAACCTACATTTTTTTTTTAATCATTAACGAGTGGAAAGTCGCCCATTACTCGCTCCCACATGAGTACTTAACTCTTATGTTCAAACCACTTCCAAAAACAAGTTAAGGTTGTCTTGTATTTTTGTTAATGATGCATACATTTTATCATGATCCATGCAACTGATTCGAATAATCCGTTATTAAACACATTAATTGTGAATATCCGTTACAAACCTAGTAACATTTATAAATTTCGCGACAATATTCGTTTAAAAACACATTTTAATTATAGTTATCTGTATATTAAAATAGATTTTATTTAAAATGATTTTATATTTAATTATGAAAATTGCATGGAATTTACTAAACTACAAAACTAACTTGCTGAATTAGTTTTATATTTAATGTTTTATAATTTTTAAATTGGATTTTTTCCCTTTTATAACCTACTGGGTGCTTCCTCTGCGGAAAATAAAAAGGTTACGCAGATACGATATTTCGATATGACCTATTATATTAACTACCTACCTAATATTAGGTTCTTATAGTTCTAATATTTGAAACATAAGTTTTCTATATAATTAAAATTCCATGAAATTTAGGTTAGCAAGCGAACTCTATTAGATTTTTTATATTTAATTTTATATTATTGGAAATTATATTTGTGAACGAAATTATATACATTTTAGTAACTTAATATTTTCCCTACATGAAAATAAATATAATATTATTACTACAAAAGGAAAATATGGGCAATAATTTAAATTTTGAGTACGATCCTGTGGACTTACCTTCAAAGTTTTACCGGTGAAGTCAACACTATTAAAATAACATGAGAAACAAAAATATCAATTCACAAACTACACTTTTATATATAATTTTAGTTGAAAGAAAATAATAAAAAATAAAATAATTCTAGTATAACCTGGGACGCAGTGTCACAAACGTCTTCGTACAAAATAGAGATGACATTGCCATACTGCGCGCGCACTGCGATCGATAAGGCACTAGGGTGAAATTGGTGAAGAGGGCAAACGATTTTGCACCTTCTCAACACTGGTTAGAACAGGCATAGATTACAAGCACGTAAAGGACATTTTTGTATCTGCTCTACATGTACTAAAGAGGTGAGATTACTATAAAAAATTGGTTGGTGGTATCAGTTTGCCAGAAAATCAAACAGTCCCATTTATTGACGCTGCTGGGGACAAGAACGCTGATTCATATCTCGCGCAAAGAATTACGATCGCTATTGAGTGCGGGATTCATATCTCGCGCAGAGAATTGCGATCGCCATTGAACACGGGAATGCGGCCAGCGCTCTTAGCACCTTACCGCAAGTGCATGAATACATTGTTAAGTTAGGCTTTTATTATGATTAGTTTTAAGGCATTCTATGTTATATTTAGATTAACTGTAATAAATTTAAAATATAGATTTTGAAAATTCAACTGCCTTTACATACAATTTACCTTTCAAGTGTCGCAGATTTAATTTTTCGTGACAAATTCAAATTCAAATATAGTATTTCATTACATGGATTTGTTTATACTTAATGAATATCAAGGGTTGTAAAATCAGTACATCGGCTTTGAGCGCGTATTGGCTAGCGACTATGTATATTAGTCCTAGGGAGTAGCAACGCGTCCACGTACGTTTTCAAATAGGAACTCAGCCTTTATTAAGGTTACATGTAAAAGTCTATAAGCTATAGCAAGCACTTATGAAGTACCTGCGTGCTCATTTACTGCTCTTCTTACAATTATTCTTTTTCTTCTTGTTCTTATTCTTCTTTTATTTGTCTTTCGCGCCTGATCTGTTTGTATAGCAATTACTACAACAAGTAAGAATAATAAAATGTTAGATACTTAATTCCCTAAACTTATATCACTCCAACGTAAGTTAAAACTTCTAATGTTCAACCAGGGAGGTACCATGGCCACGCATTTCCAGCTAGATGCAATTTTTGCTTTTCTGTACAAGGGAATGATTGTCGATTGTGATTTGTTTATTGCGGAAATATTTCAGAACAAAGATTATGTTACATCAGCACATTTGATTCTCGCGTGAACAAAAACTTAAAAGAAGAGCGAGCATGCAAGCCGTCGATGTTAAGATATCGCTGCAGCCCATGGAACTTCTTATCTAACTTCAAACAGGACAGATGTCGAACGTAGATACGATGCCACTTCGGAGGACTCGCTTGTAATTATAGCTGTCACCGTACGTATCTAACCAAAATTAAATGTTGATTATATGGATGTGGTGGTATATGAATTTCCATAGGCTATAGAGAACTTAGGTCGCTCGCCACCATGTAATATCAGGCGGCCTTGTTCGTTTGTTGGTTAAAATAAATGGCGGTGATATCGCATCAAACCATACTTCTACCGGATTTTGCTTTAAGGCGGATTATGAAGCTGTTGTTTGTACCGGTTCGATCAAATATTACTAAGTAAAAAGTAGCACTTGTATACTTTGTCGATTACAATTAAGTAAATAGACATTACAATAAAGTAAATCATTTTCATAATAAGTAAATACTTAAAACATATGCTGTAATAAAGCTTTTTAGTACATACAGTTCACAAAGTTTATTCATGATGAGATTAAATCATATATTTTATATGCATCTCTCTTTAGGTATAAACCTTTAGTGCTCCTATAGTTACCGACACCCAGTGACACGGTGTATCCTGCCTTTTGTATTCGATTAAAATAAAGAGACTAAAAAGATGCCAGATATTGACAACCATTTTCAAAGCATTGCAAAATTAATGTAAGTACTTTAAACCAGTGACGTAATTTAGTTCGCTCGTAGTTTGTGTTGCATTTTTTTTTATTTCTTTTCATATAATAAACTACTTCGTGTTATAATTAACGAATGCATGCTCTGTTTAATCTGTAACTATGTGCAGTAAATTCAAATCAATTTTCGTGTAAAACTTTTATTTGAGATATTCTACTGTAATAATGTGTCTGTAACATAATAATGTGTAATATTGGTGACCCCATAAATAATGAAAACTCTCGGAGTTAACACGAGACTCTCCTGGACAATTCTTAGACGCAGTGTTGACAGACACCAGTGCTTTCCTCCAAAGATCCCCCTAATCCGTCTCATGCCCCAAAAAAAGCCACCGAGGGGTCTTTGGCTGGAAATACTAATTTTATAAGGTATTCCCAACATAACATTAAACAAAGGTATAATATAACCCACAAAAGACCTAATTGTGACTGGCATTGTTCGATTGAAATAAGTTGGATTTTAATCTAAAAGTATCGGAAATCTCAACTAAAATAGACTAACGATAACATGATAAAAATTCGTGGACTTTACATTATAACTTGAATGCGGTTTGATGTGCATCATAACAATGTCGTGGAATTATAAGCTGCACGCGCTACCACGATAGTGACGTACAAGTCCGCACGATATTCATGTCGGTGACCTCAGCTGTATATCCGTCTCTATCAGTTACGTGCAGAGAGAGAGAGATAAGCAATGTTGTCCGATCCGACATTTTGCCGTCACGCGCAGTTACATGACAGACGGGGGAGTGAAAACAGTGTCTTGTTTTGCATTGATTGCATTATTTTGGTAATTTGGATAGAAAAATGCCGAAAGAGTTTAAATACGACGTCGTACAACTGATTCGTAATGTAAGAGAACGTCCATGTTTGTGGGATAAGTCATTGGAGTGTTACAAAGATCGTGTTGAAAGACGGTTGGCCTGGGAAGAGGTGTTTAACATTCTCGACCCACGGTACGAAGATATGTCGTTGGCGGAGAAAAAGATAACAGGTAGGTACGTCTAACGTGACGTGCGTCTGACGTAAGCATAATCTTAACTCGCTTATTATTAGGTCGATATCTATCTATTGACCTAACAATATTTTATGGGAAACATGTTCGTGCGTATTTCAGGTAAAACAGACTCATATGGTATGACGGCATGATGCTCTGTTGTATTTATTGTTTTATCTCGTATTTATATTCTGTATAATGTATGAATAATAAATTAAAAAGAGAAACATTTTATTTACTATCGAAACTCTATTTTTATTTGTTTTATTGTATACTTGTTGACTGGTTTTCTCCTACAATAAATTCATTCGATAACCATAAGTTTCGACATTACTTACGTGGTGGGCGTCCCGAGACGATATAATTATATTTAGTAACTTGGTTTCAATAAAATTTAAACCCAATAAACTTATTCAGCTGTGTGTTGAAGATATAGATAATAAAAAATAAAAAGAAATAAACGGATGTAGACTATATTATCACCATAAGCGCATTATCACAGATCATTTGTTTATGATTTTTAAATGTTTTTATCATGCGCTAAACTCTATAAACGTACGTTTAGTAACTTCGTTTGTTTATTTAATAATTATATTACTTCTTTGTCTAGGAGCTTCCTATCTATTTTAAATAATTCGTAATCTTTTCTAGGCGAACTAATTTTGAACAAATGGACAAACATAAGGGACACATTTGTTAAAACATTGAAGACCAGGTTTGGGAAACCCAAACGCAAGTACATATTATACAACCAACTGGAGTTTTTAATAAAAGTCGTGCCAGAACACACTCGGGCCGACGATGCAGACTACAGCAGCACAGAATGTACTGACGATCCTATCATACTTAACACCTTACCCATGAAATTTGAAAAGGATACTGAGAAAGAATCCAGTCCGAACTACAGCACTAGAAAGCGTCCGAAGAAAAGAGACTCGGTAGAAGAAGTAAGAGAAACGAAGACTAAAGAGTACGACAAGAATAGCGATCTGGATTTTGTTGAGGTGGAAGAAGCGAATGATCCCAGAATCATGAATGAAGACGAAGCCTTCTTCGCTTCACTCCTGCCCTCAGTAGTTAGGTACACGGAGGACGAAAGACTGGAATTCAGGATAGAAGTCCTAGCGCTCATGCGAAGGATTAAGGATAACCGAAAATGGGCTAATTCGTAATGATAAAAGCCATACAATAATGATAAATTTTAATTCTCTTATCACTTGGATAAAAAGCCAGACATTTTGAAGATTATCTGAAGCGTGATACGTGTTTTGATGCAGTTTAGTTTAAAATTTAGATTAGTCAAAATTTTTATGTATTTGTGTTCATTAAGACTATCCTCAAGATGAATAACAATCAAATGCAAATTAATCATTGGTATGTTACCATTTTTAAACAGCGGATACCATTTTTAAGTGTGTTACCATTTTTAAGTAGTAATTCTGAATGCGGGGTCCATATATTAGAACAGATCAGTGTTACAGGAGGCGGACTAAACTGGAGCTTATTTCTTTAGACTAATGCGCCGAAAATTCACTGAAATATTTTATTTTTAGCACTGAAATATTGTATCTACGATTATACAGACGTAACGTCTGCCCCCAGTCTTGTAGCGCCGACGTAAACACGGCACTTGTGTTCGCCGATAACCCATACAGATTTGTCTGTACAACACAGGTGTGTTCAAGCCGCAAGCGCGTTGCACCGCGCATTACACAGCAGTGTTGTAATCCGCAGCGAAAGTGTTGAAAGTTAAACATGAGATGCAATTTATTGTAAGTCTGTTTTTAGATAAAAATATTTTTGTTATAAAGGCTATAAAATTATTTTAAGACTGAATAAAAATATAGGTTTTTGATAATTATTTAAGTTGTTTTATTGTTTTATTATATTCGTTCTACATTAGAGCTAAGGTGTTTAATAAAATAATACTCCCGGATAATGTTTAATAGATAAGTTTTAATGATCATTTTTCTGTAGCACTTTTAAAAATAATGTTTACATAATCACAAAAACACATTCGGATGAATAAAAAATAATGAAACCCTCTAAGATTAATCATTAGTATCATTTAGCGCTAATAAATTTTAACTTCCTAAGTGAAAAATATAACAAAAAACGCATTTGAAATACTGTAAGTCTGAATAGTCGTAGGTTTTTACCCACAATAACAATAAAGTGGATTATAATTATAAAAAAAATAACCTATAGAGAAATTTGCCCTTAATTTTCCAAGATACGGTAATACATAAGTTTTCAAAAAACTTACAGAAAACGCTTCAGTTGAATATCCATATAACATATTTAGTTGTCTTTAGTCGACGTTTACGCTAAATTGTTAATTAATATCCATTTAGCACAATTACTAATTTGCCGACATAAAAACACTCACGAATGTATACTGTGAACTTTACCTAATATCCCTAACTTACACCTACTGAAGTAACTTTCTGAACTATGCTTTATATCGAAATGGACTCTCGAGAGCGCAGATACATTTTACTATAAACTGACCGTCGAATATCGTTCGCTAAATTCACTAAATAACCCCCGTCTATATACAATACGCGAAACGCTGCATCGAATCGATACAATACAATACAATACAATACAAACCCGGCTAATACGAAATGGGTTACGCTGTTTATATACAAAAGCGGTAGAATACTGTAAAGACGCAGCTCGGAGCCTTATCGGGGGAGCTCGGAGCCGCGTGCGATCTAACATACGACAATATTACGAACGGTACAGTAGTGACTAGAGTGGCCCCCAAGCTATTAGCGGGGACACAATATTTACAACTTTTACACTATCCATATAGAATTCATATTAGCCTAACGTTAATACGCTTTAGTCCACCGAACGGAGTAAGGATCGCTCCATCGCTTAGTCATGTATGACGGCGTGCTTCCGTCCGATGAGTTGCAGACATAGACATGCCCTCAGGAAACAAAATTGAAGCATACGCGACGCCAATGGATCGTTGGCACCGAAATTTGTAATTCAATAAACAAAAATCTCAAAAATAAATCGCGTCCGTCCGTTAAAGCTCACATCGTCTTTCAAAATTATCAATTTGTGCTGTTCACATGGAAGTTTAGTGTTAAATCTACGCGTACATTATAATACAGTATCCAAAACGAAAGTACAAAATATTGGCTACGAATTAAACTGGCAACAGACGAGGGAAAACATTCCAACATCAGTCTAACGTCGTCACGAGGGGTTATGCTATAGTAAAAGATACATCTACAATACTAAGAGACAAATTCACATTTTGAGTATGGCCTGTATTCACTAACGGAAACGCTTACATCTAACGAAGAGATAACCCATAAGTTTTATACATTTATATATTATCGATATTTATGTATATTATAAAGGATATAATATATTACAAGTAAAATTTAACAATTAAACGCAAAACGCTCTCATAAAATTAATCATTTATAATTAATGTAAAACTTTAAGTCAAGCAAAAAAACATTTGAACTGGTCGGTGACACATTGCAAATTAAAAGTATCCATAACACCTAAAAGGAACCGCTAAACTTAGTCACAAATAAAACAGTAACAAAAAGCACGCAGAACAGAAACGCAAGCTACCAGTTATTATATACAAAACAATTTCAACAATATTTCTTTATTATCACTAGTAATACGTCTAGAAAATAAGTTCGATCGGAGATCGCATTCAGTCTGGTGCGGCGACGCGGGCCGCGGCGGCCGTGTCGTCGATCATTTCAATGGAAATCCAAAGTGGGCTTCCTCTGGCGCGGCCTCTTGGGCTTGGGCGGCGCGGGCGCGCCGTTGCAGCAGTGGCAGCCGCGCTTCACCACGCCGCGGTTGGAGGCGCGGCGCCGCACCTCCGCGTCCGCCTTGCCGCCGCGCGCCGCCCGCTCCGGCGCGCGCTTGGCCGGGTACGTGCGCAGCGCCGGCACGCCGCCCTCGTCCACGCCTCTGGTGTCCTTGATGACGGAGTCCAGCCTCATGTGGGCCCCGAGCCCGCCGGAGTCCGTCGAGTTGTTCTCGTCGTAAGGGCTCTTGCAACACTTGTCGCTGTCGCTGCTGAATTGCTCCTGGCGGTTGTTCTCCCAGAAGCGGTCCGTGTGACGTTCCGGCGAGGAGTGATCGTCGCCGTCCATCGAATCGAATGTCGTGCTGCTGTCTTCGCCCATTTTCGCGTCGTTTCCGATCAAATTGTCAGTATCGTCTAAATAAAAAAAATATATAAGATAGGAAACATAATCCGTCGTAAACCTATCAACCGAAGCAGAAGTAATGCACTTCTGCTTCGGTTGAACAGGTTCAGTTACACTTTTAAGCGAGGCGACCATCTTCGTTCTCAGAAATAGCAACGTATCTATGTCCGAGCTCAGACAGGACTTCAGTCGTGTTTATGGTTGTACCTGGATGTCTATGGGCGACTACTTAACATCAGATGGTTTGTATGCTCGTTTGCTACTCTTCTAACATTAAAAAAACAGAAGCACAGTAAAATCAGAGAGTTCCTCCGTCACCCTTAACATCTATCGTGAAGGAAATTTTGGGTGACGAGGCACGGTGGGCGATCGAGCTTACAATCATGGCTCCCATCTTTGTTCTTAGTTGTAACAACGATCGACACGGGTTAATGAATACAGGACTTATTTTTCAGAAACCATAGGCTGTTCTTTTTGTCATTGGATGTAGAAGTTTATGGGCTGCAGCGAATACTTATAACATTAGGTGTACCGTATACTACAAAGTATTTTTTTTATTATGAAAGAGTAAGAATTATGAAAGAGTAAGAAACGGGCATGCAGCCCACCTGATGTTACGTGGTCATTGAAGCCCATGGACAACCACGTCTAATCTGAAATTGAACAGAAGTTATTTTTAAGGATGGACGCGGATGCGTTCCTACTCTGGAGGACTAAGATGGTCGCCTCCAATAATGTCCTCCCCAACCGAAACACAATATATGAAGAACGTGTAGCTTTACGGCGGGATATGAGGGTGGCGGCGGTGCCGCCCCGGGCGAGCTCTAACGGCTCTACCACCTTTTAAATTATACTTACACTCTAAAAGATATCGTGTCCGGTCTCTCCGCTCGCCGTAGCGCAGGCGGCGGATGACGTGCGCGTTGCCCGCGGGGTGCGGCGGCGGGCGGTCCACGCCGCCGCCGGGCGTGGCCTGCGAGATCACCGTCTGCGGCGCCGACACCAGCACGGTGGCCGGCGCGCGCCCCGCGTGGAATATCGTAGACGTTATGTGGCGCGCCTTCAAGTCGTCTATCGTTACTGCTTGGATCTGAAAAAGATAAAAAACATTTTACTCTTATTATAAAGATGGAAACGACGTTATTCGGGCTAATTGCGACATAAATAATTATAAATATTAAATACGAAACGGTATTATCTACTAAAAATTAAATAAAACACACTGTAATAATGAAAACAATAATAATAATAAAAATAAAAAACAAGAACATCAATGAAAACAGAAAAAAAAGGACACTATACACAATCTCCTCTCATCATACTTAGCTAATGTCATGAACAGGTAGCCATCAACTACCTACGACAGCATTACCAACATTGGTTTTATGTTAGTAGAGTAATAAACCCGGTAATCCACGTGATGTTAAGTGGTTGCTGCAGTTCCATAAACATCCATGTCCAATTTCAAACAACGCTAAAGTAGAAACTCTTATACAGACTCAAATGAGATTTTAGTTCTGTTTGAGGTCAAATATGGATGCTAACGGGCTACAGCAACCAGTTTACATCAAGTGGTCTGCACGTTCGTATAATATTCTGCTAAGAAACAAAGATGTCCAACATATGCTATGTTGTTATGTTACTATTCTTCCGGACTAAGATGATAGGCACACTTATAAATGTATCCAGCAACCATAGTTTTCCAACCAAAACAAAATTGCTTTACATATATATAAATATATATTTTATTTTTCTTAAACTTGATGTAGACGAAGTCGGAGGTATAAGTAATCCAAAATTCTTACCTCTCCATCATCAGTGGGTTCACGATGGAAAGTGGTGTTCGGATGTGACCGTACAAATTCCTCGTGATCCAGGGAGATGGTGGCCCGCATGCCATCCTCACTGACAGTCACAATACCCACGTCCTCGAGCCCAAGGTCTATTTCCTCTGTCTGCCGTTCGTCTCGACCCTCGCTTTCCTGTGTGATCAGATGGTCGGTTGCCATCTGGTCGTCTATGTCCGGTTGAGGTATGCTGCTACTCTGATTCAATATCACTGGTTGAGCTAGAACAGAAGGAATCATGAAATAGTAACCAATAATGGTCCATACCGTGATTGATCCAATTCGCGGTTTGTACAAATCACTTTTATTACAGTTAATCCAATTTACGGTTCATCCAATTCGCGGTGAGTCCAAAGCAACCTTTTTTTGGTAATTCCAACTCGCATTCGAGTAATTTTATCATTACTCTAAAACGAGATTTGTTCAACTTATGATTGGTACAAGTCGTTGTGGGTCCAAATCTCGATTAGTCCAACTTGTGATTTTCCAATAGCATTTGTTCTAATTGATACAAATCAAGATTGGACAAATTAGCCTCACTCAAATTCATTACTCATTATTACTCAAATTCGTACTTACGAGTGTGTGGTTGGTGGTGAGTTTCGTGCGCGGGCGACGACGAAAACAGCAATTCTGCTTCTGGAAACAATTCTGATGCCGACGGAGAGTCCACGCCTAAGTCCTCGCATTCTTCCGATAACGACTTCTACAAATTAACATAAAATATATTTAATATAAAAACGAATACACTCAACGAAACGACCAACGATCAATTACTGTAATTAAAGGTGGGAGAACGATAATTCGAAGGGGAGGTACCACCGCCGCCCTCGTAATCCGCCGTAAAGCATTACTTGTGTTTCGGTTGGAGATGCGGTTGCCAGCTTCTTAGCCCTCCGGATTAGCAACGTATATACTTTCGAACTCAGATAGGATTTCAGTCGTATTTGTGGTTGTTCATGGATGTCTACGGACTGCGACTACTTAACACCAGGTGGTTTCCATACTTGTTTCCCACTCTTCTCAAATAATAACCTCGACAGTTGAAAATGTCGCTCTAAATTGAGATTTTCAATTATTTTTATAGTTGTTATTTAGATCACAAATATAGCAAAGTTTAGTGCGTAAAGATAGTATGGTGTGTCGTGATACGGAATTCAAAAAAGAAAAACAAACTAGACGTAGGGTAGATAGATTACCTTTACCAATGATAATCTACCATTAGCGTGTGTCAACATTTTTTCCGTCATCGCAGTTTAGCCGTGACCACGAGCCAAGAAACTCGTTCGAAATGTCGACAATCAAAAATCAAAATTCGTCAATCGTGAGTACCGGGTAGGAAGTAAAATTTAAAAATATATAAAACTTTACCTGTAATCTCAACTCATCTTCCATCAAGGCGAACTTCTGCCTAAAAGTTGCTGCAGACACAAGTCTGTGACGATTAGTTACCCCATCGCGTCTCTGCACCACCTATGTACATCACAAGTCGATGTCAGTTCCAGTCACATTTTGATTCATTGTCATTTCTGCTCAACTTTACAAAGTGTGAGCCAGAATAGATGTAAGTAGTATAATAATGAAATTGTCAGTGGATTCATGTCTGAAGAATTTTTAACTATTTTCTCTTAACCCCAAGCTTGTGACATATAAGGGTTACGGCAAAATGGTCGACTGTAAATTTATCTTACCGGTGAATGTGTTCTTTTTTTATTATTAACTATAAATATTTCATTTTCATTGCCATTAAATATTTGATTTTGACTCCCATTAAATATTTAATTTACATTACCTTTAAATATTTGATTTTGATTCCCATTAAATATTTGACTTTCATCACCATTGAATATTTCATTATCAGTCCCTCGGAATATTTGATTTTCATTATCTTTAAATAATTGACTTTCATTACCTTTAAATATTTTATTTACATTACCTTTATTTGAAAAATCACCTTTGATGACATGTGAATGTAATTGAAGGTAATTTTTTCTAAGAGATTTTCCATTTATTTCAGGTGTAAATAGTAATTCTGCCTTCACACGCAGTATTATATTTACTTGTATTTTCGATTATTTGAAAAAACTCTACTGTTATATTTAGTACGATACACAGATTCTTCTTTCAATTTTTTCAACGGAAAAAACGCTGATAAAGTTAATTGTAATATTTTTAGTACTCGAAACCCATAATCCAATAACTTTTTTTTATGTGAGAAGAGTAGCAAACGAGCATGCAAACCACCTGATGTTAAGTAGTCGCAGCCCATAGACATCCAGGTACAGCCACACACAACCGAAAATCTATCTGAGTTCGAACGTAGATGTGTTGCTACTCCTGAGGACTACGGTGGTCGCCTCCCTTGAAATTGTAGCCGGCAACCACACCTCTCCAACCGAAACACAAGTATTTCTTTAGGGTGGATTATGGCGGCGGTAGTATCTGGCCCGATCAAACAATATTTCTCCCACCTTTAAAAATATAATTTTTCATAAAATATCTCGTGCAACCATCAACGAAACTGTATCAGTGCTTTCAGACACTTGTAAATAAGTAAATACATATATATTTAACAGTTTCCCTATCAATATATTGTGGTAATGTATACATAATAAGTGACACAAATTACCAGTTTACATATGAAGGGGATATTAAATAATAAAACAATATTGGAGATGTGCTTAAGTACTTAAATTCTAAAAAAATATTTATATTTCACTTTTAAATTCTTCCTAAATAGCTTTTACCCGAGCAGTAAGTACGTACGCACGTACGTACTTTGTCTACGTAGATTTAGCCCACACGGGATCCACCAATAATCGAAGTCTCATAGTAAAGTCTCCCCCCTTTTCACTCTCTTTGGTATTTTTATTTCCGTTGTTATCTCCTCTGTCTGCCGTTTTTAGTATTTTTAACAAAACACTAATGGCATTTAGTTGAAGTGTCTTTATACTCGGGTAACTCTTAAAATAGGGAGCAATTGTCATTTTTTTCGCATTACTTAGCACATATCGTCATATAATATCTTTATAAATTACAGGAATTATGTTATTGTCATGTATGAGCTATATTATTTTAGAGTTTCATTAACATCCATACATCCTCACAAACTTTCTCATTTATAATATTGTTCGTAATTTATTGGAAAATTTGATTTTTGTCTTATGAAAATTGATGTTAATGATGGTAACTTTAAAATTAAAGCAAAAAGCTTTTTTGTTAAAACAAACCACTTAAGCCCATAACTCAATAAATGTTAAAACGATGAAAACAAGCTAACATAATTTAACATCACAATGACGGCAAAGCTTAACATGAGTAATAGTTTAGATGTTTCAATTTAAAATGTTAATTTGTAATTCATCCAGTTTTATTTTTTTACAGTTGTTTAATTAATTTTATTTTAAATTATTATTCTTAATACTAATGACGATATAACCAGAACAAAATAATTTTGATGATACATGCAGAACGATGCAATATTTTATTCGAGACGATGTAAGAAACTGACAGAATTCGTTCCACTGAACATGCAAAATTAAACAATCACTTGACAGAAAATTTAACTAATGAAATCGGAAGAAATTTTAAAGCTTTTTTTTTAAACAAAATCCTTAATTACCCAGTAACGCAAGAAGTGATAATAAGAAAATTAAAAACAGATACTAGTTTACGACGGGACGAAACACTGACTATAAGAATAATTAATACACAATTATTACAATAGTTTTTCTTCGTTACAAGTGAAGGTGCCATAATTAAATGTAGAAGCGACATATAAGTAAAACACGAAATCTATAATATATTTTCTTTGGAATTTAAAGTAGATCTTTGTGAAACAAGTTGTAAATATTGCGTAGAAGGTATGTCGCATCTATTTCATAGTATTATCGGCAGACCAGCACAAAAACGAGGAGACAAAGCGGACAAAATAAATCGAGGCGTGCGGGTCTACATAAGAGGCGTTCTAAGATTGAGGGGTCAGCGTCATTTCTACGATACGATCACCTGATGGTAGGCCTTATCGTCGCTATCTGACGCATCAATATCGTAAGGGCAACGCGGAGAATCATCTTGAGACTCGACAATGTAATCTTTTTTCGATTCGACGTCGAACATCTTATCAAATATCCTTTGCGCCTCCATATCGGGACTGTATCGATCTGGGATCGCATCCTGAAGTTGCAAAATGTGTTATAAACGAATCACGCACTCGAATTGTTGCATGGAACCATAAGCAATTGATTATTTAATCCATTGGTTGGATTTATCAATAATATAAGAATAATAATAAAGGAGTCAGATTACAGTTCCATTGTTAAGTAAAAATAAAATAAAACAACACTTACAAGCACAGTTCGATCCATCTCAGTTCGTACGGTCTCTTCGTATGAGTAATCTTGTGGAACATTCCAAGGCTCTGGCTCTGGTTCTGGACCATTTGGACTGGAATTTCGTTCCGGTTTAACTTCTTCAGAATCTCGAGCTGTCCATGGAGATCGTGGAGCGTTTGTGTCAATTAAATCAGGCGGTGAGGTCGCTGGCGCTGGCGAAGCGGCGCTGTCCGGTGGCTGAGCATTTGTAGCAGCAGTCAAATTGAAAGCCTGCAAGTTGTGAAACGCCGCTGTCGGCAATCGGACGTGTCGGACTCCTGGACGAGCTAGCATAGGCTTCAACCCCGCTGGACCGATAAGGCGCTGTAAGAGGAGAGCATTCGTAGCTCCACCCTCTCCTCCACCCACTGTAAGTATTTTCGGACCACGATTAGTCACAATAGCTATCTGTTGACCACTTTTCACCATCGATACAGGAAGGATATAATTAGCCGGCATAAGAACAGCGGTTGCCGGTTTTCCGGGGGCTCCTCGTGTAACAGCAAGTGTTGGGCCATCGGTAACCAATACGTTCCGGGGTGCTTGTGGTCGTGGCTGTGTTACAGGTGAATCTTGATCAAAAGACAGTTTTTTAGCTACTTTTCTAGGACTGCCTTGAGGAGAATGAGTTTCAAGACAAGTTTCACTACAATCTCCTTGAGAAGTTCCACAGCTGCTGTCTTCAGACCCCATTGTTCGACAATTATCATCTATCGGACTCGAATCACGTCCACTACGGCGTGAGCCACTCGAACTCTTCTTCCGTTTTGACCCGCTGGAAGGAGTTGCTGGTGTTGCTGCTGTTGTTGTTGTTGTTGTTGTTGCTGCTGCTGCTGCCTGTAAGTTTGTTCTCCTGCGAGGTGCCGGTTTATCTTTATCCGGAGAATTCTCTACCTGCTCCTTATATTCTGCTAAAATGTAAAGTATTCTCTGTGTAGTTTGTTCGTCTTCCATAGGCTTTTGATTTGTTGGTTTTGGAGGAACAGAATTAATTTTAAATTGTGGATGATGGGACTTTGGCCTCGATTTGGATTTTGAGCTCACTTTAATTGGTTTATGCTGGTTTTGCAAAGTATGGGTCTCATTTGTTGAGTCTGTGGTCACGGTATGTTGGACGTGAGTATTAGGCACATGTGTTGATGAAGTTGGTGATTCTACAATACCCGATGAGTCTGGTGATCTTGCAAACGAGGTCGTTGCCAATGATGATGTTGAGACAAGTGTTGGTTTCCTGTTTACATACGCTACATTTATTGGTTGGTTATTTCCTATAGAATATAGTACATGTTGAGTTGCCTCTGGAGTCGTAGAACTTGATGCATTATCAGTAGTATCAGTTGAAGGTGTGTGTGACTTTGGGAATTCACTCGACGAGATGCCATTAGGTTGCACCGTACTTCTTTCCTTCACTTGTTCAAGTACCATGTCGAACTCTCGAAGTTGTTCAAGAGTAGATGAACTCATTTGAGATTCAGGGGACGCTTGGGTTTCGGTTCCAACTTTCATTTCTCTACTTGTTTGTGTCTGGGGTTGTCTTACTGGCTGCTGGCCTAGTGTGGGAGCAGCAGTGAGAACTAATTGTTGATATACAGGTTGATTCGCACCACCTATGACATTCCTTTGTATCTGGAAGAATGATGGTCGGACTACTCTCGATCCAGAGACCATTTGTGTGTTTTTACTTAACATTGGTAACTTAATACGCATTTGTGTTAACATTGGTGGATGTTGAGAGTTTTGACCAGATTCATTGGTAACTCCAGCAGAACTATTACCGTCCTCCGGCGAAATATCAACATTCGAACCAGCTGGGCTTTGCGGTACTATTTTTATAATAGATTGTTCTATTTCATTCCGACTTCCAAATTTTACATCCGATTTCTGTTTTTGAGCGGAATCATCTATTCGATCAGTATTAGGTACAGTAATTAGGTTTATAGTTTGACCACCGCCCAAATTTACCGGTATTTGTCGTGTATATATAACCCCACCGTGCATAGTTTGAATATTCATAGGTTGTATGGCCTGCTTTATTTGTTGAACGAGGTTATGTTGCGCTTGTGATGTTTGATTAGATGACTTTCGCAATAATAATGGTGGACTGCCAATTTGTCGAATATTATCACCAATTTGTAATGAATGATCAGTGGAATGACAATCATTATTTTCTAAATTGGTGTCCATTGGTGATAAATGAGTACCATTTTCGTCCATTTCGTTGGGTTTTGGATTTTCTTCTTGAAATACTGGCTTACCAAACGCTTGATTAAACTTTGGGAGACTTGTTGATTTTTCTAAATTTAGTTTACTAGAATTTTGTATAAATTTTGCATAATTTTCTTCATACACAGAGCGAGACTTAATTTCTGGGATCAAGACTGGGTCTTTTGCAGGAGGCTCTCTGTTAATACTATTTTGATCTTGGCATTCTGGTTTTGACGGTACCGCCTGAGATGGTTCAATTGGATGCAGTCTCAAAACCATGCTTCTTTGATGGGTATTTAATTGAATTCCCTTACTGTCTGTAGATTTACAAACAAATTGTACCATTTTTTGTTCATTCGATCCTTGAACATTTGCGAGATTTGTCAAAAGGTTAACCCTTTTGAGTAACTGAGTTGTGTTATTTGACTTTTGATTGCCAGTATTAACAATATGTAAAAGTTGACTGCCTCCTTGTGACAATCCTGTATCGACTAGAGATAAGTTATTATAAGAACTCGCATTGTGTACTGGTGAACCATTGGAGGATGAAGTTGTCGGTCCATTTTTGTTTTGTACAATGTGCAAAAGTGGTGTTGAGTTAGGGGCACTAATCACAGATTGTTGCGAATTTTCAGCCATTGTAAGCTGATTTATAGAAGTATTTTTACCGTGAACGATATGTAAAATTTGAGAAGCAACTGAAACTTGAGGATTGTTTTCAGTCTCACCGGATTGATTCAAAGGCGAGGGTAAAATCTGTGCTAAAGCCTGTTGAAGTGTCAAAGCTGTTATGGTAGATCTTTGATAATTACTGTCTTCTGTATCTGAACATACACTATGGGAGAGGTTATTAGACAAGTCCATAGCTGTCTCTGATATTGACTCCGGCATAGTTGTAATACCAGCAGCATTCATAGCGTGAGCAAGTTGATCGGGTTTTTCATGGAATCCATTTTGATGTTGTTGCTGGACCTGATATGAATCAGAAAGTTTATTATTATCTAAATCTTCGCCTAATGGTTCGAATACTATTTTCACGTCAGGCTCATTCTTTAAAGGTTCTTTAGTATTATTTTCTTCTAACAAATATTCATTATTGGTAATTTGTTCATTCTGATATGCTGAATATTCTTTGTTTTCGTAACAACTTTGTTCGTCCATGTTTTCAGGTACTTCGTCTAATACTTCAATTTTGACCTCCGTTTCAATAGTTATGTTATCGTTACAAACTGGCGAATCGGAAACTTGAGATCCTGATATAAGTCCTTGATGTTGTTCATATTCCGACATTAAAGGTAACGATATATTGGCTGTTGTTAATTCTGTGTATTCAGTCTTGATATCAGATTGCATATCGTCCTGTGAAGCATTATCTACGGAACATTGTGCAGGACTAGCGTCATTAACTTGAGTGACGCGAGGATCGCACGTCACAGGGTTTTGTGCTGCAGCACTTACAGGTAATTGGCCTACCTGAACAACCTGAACTACGCTTTCTGTAAATGGAGGTTCAAAGAAGCTTGAAGTATCAAGATCACAAAGAACATCTGTCATGCTGTCGCAGAAATTGTGACGCTGAGAATTAAATTTATCAGATTTAATATTATTTTTCATCCAACTGTAATTTAATTTCTCCGTAGTTTCTCTGAAAAATGATTGAACTTTATTTCGAAGTTTAATGAATGAATAATATTTATCTAATTTTTGTAATTCATCATGTCGTGACGATAATGTTTCTTGTGCGTCGTGTTTGTTGGCATCTACGGACAGTAAAAACGGCTGAGATTGTTTTACGTCCGACAGAGTCGCAGCCGAAAATTTTGTACTTTCTCCGCTATCTTTCAAATTTTGTTTGACTCTGCCGGACCTCTCACCAAAACCCATACTGAAATTTGTTTCGTTAATTTCATCGGAAAAAGTTTCTTTTTCATCGTAATTAGCTGAAATTTCTTCCGCTAAAGTTTGTTTCGCTGGATCTCGAATTATTTTTGGCAATTTGTCCACAAATAAGTTGGTATCAGTGTCCATTATTTTCATTATAGGTGACTGAGACTGTTTTATAGGCCAATTTTGTAACATTTTATGTACATTCTCTATCTGAATTAAATGATAATCTTTCGAATATGAAAATTTTATTGAATTGCAATAACTGGAGAGTTTTTGAAATTCCTTACTGTAAGCGCAATCACACATAGCAGCCACTGTTATTTTAGGATAATCAATATTCTTTCCCTTTCTATACTTTTTCTGGAATATTTTACTGTCCAGGCTTTCTATCTTTCGTTTTAAACTTTTTCTAGATTTATCTGTGGAACTCCCATCTTTCGAAAAGTAATTAATTTTATAATTTGTTTTTGAATATGTACTTTTTGGTTTATTGACAAAAAGGTCTATATCGTCCATTACATTAGTAGTTACTTCTGACTGTAAAATTTCATCTTGGTTATGATTAACATTAGGTTTAGTGATATCCTCATTTAACTCATCGTTGCCACTTTTTACAGGATCAAATATCTCGGTATTTAATATAGGAAAAACATAACAAGTTCCGACAATTGGATCTTCTATAATAGAACCTTTTAATACTATATTAGAATCATTCTCATATAAAAGTGTGATATTTTGAGGATTTGAGGCTTCACTTATTTTGGTATGAATTTGGTTTTCATTTTTATCGTAACTCTCTACATCAGTCATTAGGTTTCCTTGAGAATTATGTAATTTATTATTTTCATCATCAAATGTATTTTCCATTTCTTTATCGCCTGTGTCTTCTTCAGAATCCAAATTCGTAGTACCGTCGTCGGAATATTCTTCGCATTTGTTTTGTGGCATAATTATTGTATCAACACTAATAGTCTCTTTACTACTATCTTTTTTTGAGTGCATATTAAAGGCATTATCACTCGTATCACAACTCCCGCTCTCTGTTAAGATATTATTTTTATTACATTCATGTGAATTATTACTTTTACGAAAATCACTTTCCAATTGATTTTCTTTGTCAGTATTGTGATTGGTATTGATTTCTTTAAAATATTCCACACAGTTTTGTCTCACAATTGAATTATCTAGGTCACTGCTCTTATTTTTTATACATTCATTAAAAGGCGCAGTGCAGAAGTTATCTTCTTTGTTAACGTAATTTCCTACTTCGGTAATGTTTCTTTCACAATCTAAATCAATATTTTGAATTTTGAGGTATTTGTGTTCTTCTGTAGAATTATTGACTGTCGCAATTTTTTCGTTGACATTTTTATTAGACTCAAGTAAATCAATATTCGTGTAAAAATCATTTTCGGCTGACTGATTTCCTCCTTCATGATTTATTTTACTTTGTTCTTCATCCAAGTTCGTACTTATATCATCTTTAGCAGTAACTGCGTTAAGGTTTGACTCTAAATCATCATTTTTGACATTTATAATATCACCTATGTAATTTTTCAGCTCTTGACTTTCAGAAAGGCTTTCTGGACTTTGTATATTATTTTTTACAGGAATCGTTACGATATCAGAAATAATGTTCGATATATCATTCACGGATTCTGTTCTATCTATAGTTATTTGATCACAAAGTAAAGATTTTTCGTGAATACAATCCGGCGTGTTTATATCACATGGATTGGTATCGGAAGACTCACGCTCAATATTCTCTGAATCTTTTATAGGATTTACATCCAAAGATATAGTTCTATCAATATCTTCAGAAGGGTTGTGGTTGATTGTAAATTGACGATCATATGTTTTATCTAGGACAATGGCTGTGGTACCATTGTTTTCTGAATCCAAAATACCTTCTGTACGTTCTTCTAATAATTTTTGTTCACATTGCATATCTAAGTTAACATCAGACAAGCGTAAGCAACCTTTATCAATTTCAATCAAATTACTACTTCCACACATTTCTTTCTCTTGATCTGTCATTATTATTGTTTCACTCGGCTCCATAACTACCGTATGTGGATGATTAAGTTTTTCCGAGTTTGTATCAATTACAATATTATCATCCTGTGTGTTTATGGAAGATATTATGCAGCCAATATCAAGTGGAGACAAAGATGGCTGGCATTCGGTACGTTTTATATAGAGTTTCTCTGAATCTTTACTTTTTGTCTTCTGTTCATGTTCATGACTTGCATTGACTTGTTCTAATGCTATTTTCCTAATATACTCTTGGTCTCTAGCCATTTTTTCATGACGACTGGAAGAAACGTTTTGCTCCATCGTGTTACATGTTTTTACATGTACTTCTTTGGCCTCATTTGGTGATTTACTATTGACTGATGTAGATAGACCGATAATGTCTTGTTCAATAGAAATTGTTGAATACGTTATAGAATTGTCTTTAATCAAATTTAAATTTTCTCCGTGGATTATTTTCTTAACAATATTCAATTCTTCATTATTTAAATGATTTTGTTTAAATAATTCATTGCCGTCAATACACTGGGCAGCTTTATTTTTCTTCGTTCGATCCTCTTCAAGTTCCCTTTCATCACTTTCAGAATTTGTTTTACTAGGAACATTCAAATGATGATTATCTTTTGATTCCCGTTCACTTGACATACATTTTTCATTACTATCACAGATCATTAGATCAGAAACTGAAGATTTTGTGACTGTTTCTTGACTGAAATGTGATACTTTATTATCAGATGTCAAATTACAGTATCTAAATCCATATCCCAAATTCTTAATTTTTCTGTCATTTGATGTATATTCTGGTGTTCTTAATTTCCTCTTAAGATTATTAACCGAGGAATGATTTATATTTCTTATGATTTTTATTTCGTTTGATTTTAGACAATTTACGACACTAGTATTTTCTAAGTAATTTAAAGTTAAACATAGAAGGCTGGGTACTTGTTGAACAACTTTTTCTTCGAACAACTCTGTTGACTTGCTGTCAGGCATACATGCGATTATATCCCTTTCGTGATCACTATCGCAGTCCGTAGAAACATCATCAGATATGACATAAATTTCTCGTGTTTGACTCATCAAATAGTGAAGTTCTAGCTTGGTGACACACCATTCCGAATGACAAATAGTGAAGTCGTCATTCTCATAGTCTTTTCCATAAGTTTCATCGCGTTTATGCGACATTATTATATCAATCTCCTTGCAGTCATTTGACTTCAGCGAATTTATAGATTGGTCTTCAATACTGAAATCATTTAGAATTGAAAATGAATCCCTGCGTTTTACAATACAACGAGTTAAATCATTTTCCTCAATTTTAATGTCAGGTTCCCCGAAATTTTCATCACCGTCTTTAGGTACAAATTTCACTTTCCTTAGAGACCTTGTTTGAATAAGTTTGTCGCATCTTTCTAAGGAGACAAAACATTGTTTAGTTATTTTTAAAAGCTGATATTTCTTTACTAAAGCGTCACATTTTTTTATTTTAAGTTGACACTTTTTGTATGACAGATCATTATTTTTTAATGTTGATACATTTCTACACTCCCTTCCATTGTTATATATAGTTTTTTTTGTAAGTCCTTTGCCAGAGTTTTCATGTTCACTGTTTTCAATGCATTGATATTGCAAGATCATATCTTTACTAATATTATCTGTTGATCTATTAGCAGCATCACAGAAAGATGTTTCTTTTGTGTGAACAGTACGCAAATCTTTTAATAATGTATCTTTTAGTTCTTTAAGGTTTGATGTTTCATTACATGCATGTTTAAAAGATGTATCTTTTCTTTTCACAGTAGCATCCACATCAATGCACAAATCTTTGAGTAATGTCTCTTTTAATTCTTTTAGACCTTTCAAATTTTTTTCTGGTATTTTTATGTATGTTTGAAAATTGTGAATAATTATCAAGTAATTTTAATTTCTGACGTGGGCTGCGCGAACTATATGA
>DWON01001792.1:0-22978 GCA_018251015.1 Phocides pigmalion okeechobee
GTCCATGGGCTGCAGTGACCACTTAACATCAGGTGGCCTGCATGCCCGTTTCTTACTCTTTCGCAATAAAAAAAAAACTGTAAAAATAACTAATCATTACTGCTTTTACCAGAAAATTATCAATAAATTTTTGAAGCCTCTTATTTTAACAAACATTACCTTTGCTGTTTTTGCTAAGAGCTTTTCAATATCCGCATACGGTGTTGGTGCAGCACCGGATATCACACATCTTAGACTTTCAAAATGTCGGGAAGTAATTTTTGGGCTGGATCCTAAGAAGAGTACTGAAAAAAATATTATATTTCGTTAATTTGTGCTTTTCTATAAACTAATCACAGTACTTATAAACTTCTTTATGTGAAAAGAGTAGCAAACTGAGGAATTTCCCAAACTATGTTAATCTACAGTTAAAACTTACCACCAATAAATTATTGACAATTAAAAATCCTTAATCGTGAGTACTCTTACCATCTTAGTCCTCAGGAATAGTAACGTATCTACGCCCGAGTTGAGATAGGATTGCGGTCGTGTTTATGGTTGTATGTACGTGGATGTCTATAGACTGCGCCTACTTAACATTAGGTGGTTTGTATGCTTATTTGCTACTCTTCTCACATTAAAAAAAATATCAGGCAATTCATTGGTATTTTTTTAATTAACCGACATTAAAAATTGTCGCAGTGCTTCATTGTTTGTTGTGATTTTTATTTTCTTTTGAGTAAAATATTGTTGTAACTATATGCATTTTGCTATACTAATAATTATATAGTAATATGAGACAAGTTCAACACTTTTAAAATTAATACTTATTTGATTTTTATTTTTTCGTCGAAGGCGCGTTTACTTCGATGTTATGAATAGCATTATAGTTTCTCATAATTCTGTTTAGAGGACTAAAGTGGCCCAAATTAGTTCGGGCAGGTCTTCTGGCGAATGGCTTATATTTTAGAGATCTAGGTAACCCTCTTGGTACACAAATGTAAACTTTAGCCAAGAGACAATTGTCATCGATATCACCGTTGATAAGTTTGTAGAGAAACATATGATCTAGCATTCTTCTGCGGTCTGAGAGAGGACTAAGATTGAAATATTTTAATTTATCGCTGTAGCTAGGTAATGATTTAGCTAATTTGAAACGATATGCCAAGTGCCACAAGAACCTTTTTTGAACGCTCTCTAGACGTTTGTTATAGATGTCATAGTGTGGGTTCCATACGACACTACAGTACTCCAAGCAGCTGCGTACCATAGCAGTGTAAATTGCAATCACTGTTCTCGATTTCGTAAAAACTCGACATGTGCGTAAAATAAATCCGAGTGCTTTGAAACCCTTTTTTACAATAGCGTCAACATGTAAGTTAAACCGAAGTTTGCTGTCAAGTATAATGCCCAAGTCGCGAACTTGATCAACAGTGTTTAGTCGGGTGCCATTAATGGTGTAACAATGATTAAAATTAGGCGCAGTTTTCCTAGAAAAAGTAATGGCTAAGCATTTTTCTGCATTTAAAGTCATTTGATTACGTTCACACCATGAAACCAGAGTATTTAAATCATTTTGCAGTAATAAACTCTCTTTGACTGAATTGACTTGTCTAAATATTTTTAAATCGTCTGCAAACATATAATAACTAGAGTTAGTGAAGCATTTGCCTATGTCGTTTATAAAGCAGCTGAACAGCAAAGGGCCCAGGTGGGAACCTTGTGGAATAAGCAGTGAAAGCATTCGATTTATGGCCGCTAACCATCACTACCGAGTGCCTATCAGACAAATATGATCTGCACCAGTCTAGAAAAATGTCGGCTATTCCGAGCGAAGATAGCTTTGTTAATAATATTTGGTGGTTTACCTTGTCGAACGCCTTGCTGAAGTGTGAATGAGTGCCCAGAATCTACGCCCTCGGCAAGATCTTCGACAAAGGATAGCAGATTTGTAGCAGTGGAGCGGAGCTTAACAAATCCATGCTGCTGTGGGGCAAGCAGTTGTTTCAGATGCCAAGCTAGTTTAGGGCATACTAAACATTCAAAAGCCTTCGCAAAAGTGTTAAGAATAGAGATGGGTCTGTAGTTCGCCACTGATGCAGAATCACCACTTTTAAACAAAGGTATTATCAGTGCCTCCTTCCACGCTGTTGGAAAAATACCTGAGCTGAGAGACTTATTGATAATAGTGGTAAGAGGCAAAGCTAACGCACTGGCACAATTGGCAATGAAAATAGTTAAAGGTTCGCCCGGGGGGTATTATCGCTGCCCTTCTATCCCTCCGGAAAGCAGTTCTTGTGTTTTTATTGGAGCGGTGCAGTTGCCGGCTACACTCACAATGGACGCAAACATCTGAAAGCTCAAGAGCAGCAAAACATCTACGCACAACGTCAGACAGAACTTTAGTCTTGGATGAAGTAGATGATGGATAGTTCATGGACTGCAAAGAAAATTCAACATCAAATAGCCCAAATCCTGGTCTGCTACATTTAAAACATAAAAAGCGTGGTAAGGCACCATTTTCCATGGTAAGCGTGATTACCTGGTAATTATAGTCATGGCGGAAGACAGCGAGCCCGAAGACGTATCGGACGCCGCGTCTCTCGTCCGTCGGCTGCGGGAGTAAGTCTTCTCACTGGAAGAACCAAGAAAATTTCTTTATATTAGATTCAATATTTCTGTGTGCTTCTGCAACCAACACCATGTAAAATAGAAATATCGCCTAGAGGGAATCAGATACACTCCTACTTTTAAAGACTAAGATGTTCCCTTCAAGCTGGTAACCACATCTCAAAGAAATGCCAGAATTTTATTCTTACTAAAAACGGCATAGTGGTTGTCTTCCCTGATCGAACCGTACAGAATCTACCACATTTTTGTTGAGGTTTTAAAAATTATAAAATGACTTGTTGGGAGATTGACCGGTATGAACACAGGGAATGTGCCGTTTCTGAGATAGTGAATGTTTTTCGGGCTATAAAAATTATATAAAGTATAATTTGTAGAGACTTCAGAAGTATAAGTTGATGGAGCGTATTTTTAGGATTCATGAGAAATACAATTAGAAGAGGTGTTAGAAGTACTTCGAAGGTTCAAGAACGACAGTATAAACGGAGAGGTATCATTGTCGCCCTCATAATCCGTTATGAAGCAACTTTTGTGCGATAGTTGGTTACACTTAGAAGCGAGGTGTCCTCATTCGCAACGCATCTACGCACGATCTCAAATTGGTCTTTAGTTGTGTTTGAGGTTGTATGTAGATGTCCATGGGCTGCAGCGACTTAACATCAGGGGGCATAAAGGCTCGTTTACTACTTTTATTTAAAAGAGTTTAAAAGAGAAGTTTAAGTAATGAGCCTTTTGTACATTGAGTTGAGTTAGAATAAGTATGAGTTGGAGGATTACTTATTAGGTCCGCCGGTAGCAGCGGCGCCGTGCAGGCACTGCTCGCGCGACCACACGCGCCGCGCCTCCCCCGGCCCCGCGCCCGCGCCCGCCCCCGCCCCCGCCCCCGCCCCTGCGCTCGCCTCCGCGCTCCTGGACACACACGGATACGTTCGTCATTGACACATTGCTACACGTTATCTGCTACAATATTAAAGTTTCAAATTGTCCATGTTCTATACTTCGACCCTGGGAGATACAATCGCCTTCCTAAACTGCTATGAAGCAACTCTTGCGTTTCGTTTGGAGACGTGCGGTTGTCGGCTACATTTATAAGTGAAGGAAACATTTTAGTTTTTGAAATAGCTAATGCGTACAAACTCAAGTAGGTAATCTTCACTCCTATTTGACGTTGCATGTTGAATACTTTTGGCTACAGCAATCGTTCCACCTTGGGTACCACTGCTCGTATACCATTTTACTCAAATTAAAAAAAGAAATGAATACAGATACGCAGAGATCGATATGATGAGACCCCTATCAACCTCACTCAACATAGACTTATTAAAGAGAATTTGTTTCCTGTTCATAGTTTGGTCAACATTCTTCGTTATATTGTGACATTACTGTTTTACCCCCGACACGTTAGCCCTATCTCTTCTGTTCCTCTTGTAATTCCACATATCGACGTGGAATTATCTCGAGCTGATGAGAAAAAACTTTACACGTCGTTCTGAGTTCACAGCTACGCCATCATTGCTCAACTAATTGATGCAGTTATTAATTATTCGAAATTAATACTCAATATCCTAGTCGTACGATTTTCATAGATAACAAGCAATTAACAAGCGTACAAGATCGGTGGTCTTAATAGAAAAAGCAAAATAATATTAACTCAACTTTCCTCAATAGTAAGGAGTTAGAGCCGTATGGAACAATGAATATTCTCATCATCGTCGGGGGACGTCCCAGCGGATCGATGATGTTGATGGATTTTCACCTTTCCTCCCAGTATAAGCGGAGGCGGTGAGCGGTCTGACACTGCGACCTCCGCTTTTCTTCTCCGTGGATGCAGCGACTGGTTCGAGGCACCTGAACCCTTTCCAACGAAAGGACCAAATGCCAAATCTCGGCAAGTGTCCTCCTTTTTATCGCCTCTTACGACAGGCAGGAGATACCGTAGCGCTATTCTAATCCCGCGCTACAGTGACTTAATATACTCACTCAGCTTTCCTCAGCAGCAAGGAGTCCAGGTGCGCAGGAGAGCTGTGAGCAAGGTGGATGTAGGCCTCGTGCAGCAGGTCTGCCGGCAATGTCCACAACTCCGAGTGCCGCTCCACCAGCTGGCGGACCACGTTGATCACGTCTGCTCGTTCTGATAACTGCTCGGCACTGGAAATGAAAAAAACAGATTCATGAGAGAATAAAGCAGCTGCTGTTCCATATAGATATTTTTATAATTTTAGACGAGATGCAATTGGAACTTGAAATTTACTGATATGATGTGGTTGCTCCAGCCAATTGACATCAACATCAGACGGCCATGCTACGCCTGTACATTAATAAGGCGATTAAAAAGGTTTCCTCGCTTACAAGTGAAGTTTGCAACTGATCCATTCCAATAGAAGCAAAAATTGCTTCATTGCTAATTGTGAGGGTGGCGCCTGTATTTCTCAGTCAACCCTGCAGGTTCTACCACTATGCAACGCATTACATACTTACAGACTCAGATCTGTAACAACTCCTTGGCATTGCCCAGAAGTTCAATTCCAGTTCCAATTGCAACTTCAATAAATTTATAAATGCACACAAACCTAGCCGCTTCATTAGGCTTATTCCTATGGAGGATATTGGGAGCGAAGATAGTCGCGAGGTTAGCCGCGTCCATCTTGTTCCCGGGCTGGCGGCCGTCCTCCGCGTGGGCTGCGAGCTGCGCCAGGAAGGACAGTAACGCGTTCAAGGTATCCCGGTGCGCTGCGGGAAGCAGCTGCACGATTAGTCGCAATGCTTCCCACTGGAGACTCCGGTTGCGGATTTCTGGAAACATTATTTTGATCAAGAGTTTTTTTTTAAATAAGCATGCAGTCCACTTAAAAGTGGTCGCCCATAGATACCTATAACCAGAACTTTTTGTCACTTCTGTCTTGGGGACATGCTAATTCTTATTTTTCATATTTGGATAGTTTTGACCTATTAAGAGAAATCCCGAAACTCTTGCAGAGATTACCAAAATCGATTTTATTTATTTTGTTTCAAATTTTTCCTTTTCTTTAGATTTTATGGCTAATTTGGAATATTTTCGAAATTTCCTTTGGGGGCATTTCGTGCTCCTCACGCGCCCGCACAAAGCCCTGTCTACAACCAATTTCATATTTAACAAGAGTTTCACATGAAGTGAAACATATCCAGAATTACAATGAAAAATAACAAAGAATAACTCATATTTATATTCTTGGAAATAATATTCTACAATGTTACAATCGCCCATCTTAATTTTCTTATTCGTTGACGTCATCGCACCAACAACCTACATAAAAACGTCAAAGATGACAGTTCCAGAATCATGCCGCGTATGACGGACCACTTCTGACCTAAATACGTCACTTTCTGTAAAAGTGTCATAATTATGAATCTCTTTTTCAATCTCCACTGATTTCATAAAGTTACAAATATTTAAATCATTGCTCATTCTATTTTGATATGTTAATTAAATACAAAACAAGGTTGTGTAACACTTTAGAACTGTTTGAGGTGTTTGCGTGATTCAGATTTTTAAAAGTCCTAGAAGTATGTGAGAATCTATTATGCAACCAGAAAATTTAAATTTTGATGGCATTTTAATATGGCATTTTAGTATACATACTAGCTTTTTTCCACGGCTTTGCTCGCCCAAATGTGGATATTACAGTAGATTACAATAAATCAAGCAGATTTCATTTTACGCTTCATTTGAATTAAATTTTTAAAAGGAAACAAAAACATAAACTTCTTCTTTTACCCACCGGAAGTAAAATTCCTTTGTGCTAACTTATGATATATAAAAGGCTGCAAAATTTCAGGATTCTAAGTTCAAGTTTCGGCATATGCTATAGTTATATTCATCTAATTAACACGTTACGTGAAAATATTGTACCATTTTTAGGTAAAAACATTTGGCATAATTAAAGTTTATCCAGAGAAGAATTTATATATAATATGTATGGATGTAAATACATATTTATGTATAATGACTACACAATATAAAATGAAACATTCATCGTTTACGTTCACACTTCCAATGTCAAACACATAATAGTCTGCTTTCAACGCGCGCGTAGAGTAGAAACTGTCGCCAAATAATTTTATACTGTCAGATTGACTGAATGAGTTTCCAGTTGAGAGACGTACATATATTTTTGAAATGGATCTTTTTCAGTATTCTATTTTAATAGTTAGACTTAAATTTTCAAATTGTAACTTTTTTTAATGTGAGAAGAGTAGCAAACGAACTTGCAAACCACGTGACGTTAAGTAGTCGCAGCCCTTAATCATCCACATACAATCGCAAACATGATTAAAATCCTATCTGAGTTCCAACGTAGAAAATTCGGTTCAAAGTGTAGCCAGCAAGCGCACCTCCAACCGAAACACAAGTAGTGCTTTATGGCGGATTATGACGGTGATGGTACCTCCCCGGTCGAACTATAGTTCTCCCACCTATAAATTAACATTAAAATCTGGCGACTTCAAAGTTTTAAAAGCTTAGACTAAACTCAAAATCGGCATAAATCTAGAAAATTTCATGGGATAACCATAACACTATAAAGCGAGTGCATCATTTGCGGTGTGATCATAAAACATGTAATATTTACTGGCACGCGACTGGACACAATTTATTGCACCGTTGCTCGTTTCATTATCACTTGCTCCAATTGCTGTAAGTGTGTGGAGAAGAGTTATGACTTCGCCCTCTTGAAATTTATTATCCTTTAAAATTTGCTAGACTAACACCATATAGAATGTCCGATTAGATCATATAGACATAGAGGCATCATTACAGAACTGGAAAGAAGATCTTTCCTAGGAGAGAAAGAATTGATGGAAACTGTTTCTGAAGTAAGTCAAGAATTAAGATAACTTTTCTCTTTCTTATACTCTTGTCTCTTGGTCAAGTGGTAAATGACTCTGACTATTAAGACTGAGGTTGTAGGTTCGATTTCTACCGAAGATAAATATTCGTATGATACTGATGTATGGTACATTTCTCTAGATCAGATGTAGAGTTATTTTTTAAGAATGTAATTAGAAATATAAATTTAGATTAGTCAGTTTAATCACCATATCATAGTTAAGGATCAGAATCAGTGTGTGCGTTGTTCCAAGATGTTTATTTATTTAATCAGTTTAATAAAAAAATATCCTAATAATGACTCTTTCAGAAAGTGTCGTATAAACTTCCTTAATCTAGGAAGGTAAAATATATTAAAACGTTTTATAGTTAGTACATGATTGGTACGTTAAAGCAGACGAATCTTCATGCATCGTTATTCGGTTTACTATCACTCGCTCCATTAACTATAAGTGCTTTAGGAAACTGTCCACTCTCTTGATAAACAACAAACATTCTAGAATGATTACCCAATCTGAAATTCAGTCATCAACTAGATCAAACGAAAATATTATAGTATAGTGTATTGAGAGCACAAATGTTTTATACAATTCTCGTTACACCGTCAATCGTCTACGAGGATTTTGTTCTATAAAGGTTTGGTGATTATTATAATACATTTCCTACAATACCGGACTACCAAACAGAAAGAGTATTACTCCCATTAGGCAGATATCGTTAAATAAACTTAGATATCTATTCTGATATTTGTATATTATCCTTTCTGTATGCCGATAGACTTAGTAGATACCAAAGAGAACTTTAAACGAAGAAAACATTTTAAGTTCAAGAACTTATAGGACATTCAAGTTTTACAATAATTACTCTATTTGGACATAATGTACCAATAATTTATCATGACGTAAGAGTTTGTAATGATTTCGGTAGAAGTAAATGATGAATTCCACTTACTTTGTGTCTGCAAAAACGCAGGATACAAGTCTCTACACAGCAGGGGATCAGGCAGGTCTCTTAGGAACTCCTTGAGAAGAGTTGCTACGTCGTGCGGACATACTGCCGCATCCAGAGCTGACTCCTGCCCTCGCTCCCACTCCTCCCGTAACTGGAACATTAAACCATCAAGACATGCAGCAAATGTATACAACAGCAGCTGTAGACGAAGTTATTCGTCTGGGTAAGGATGTGGGTCTTTTACTTTAAATGTCCAGAATACAAACCAAGACTACGTCAAATGGGAATCTATTGTATTGATATACTTCAATGATTTATCATATGTTTTGCCAATAAAGAGAATCGATTCAAAGGAACAATTATTCCTTGGTTTTATAACTCTCCGTAATGTTCTCAAAGTAAGTATAGTCTACTAAACAACTTAGCGCGCAAGGACATACATAGTATAAAGCTTTAATATCAGAAGATACCCAGCAGTTAAGCAGCACTAGGTCAAGTCCAAAGTAGAAACAGCATAGTATGGTTTCTCCAGGCTTTTGTCCCAGATCAAAATGAAGACAATTTCCAGCGATTAGTCCGTTATGAATCCTTTTTATTTATAATGTAGTTATTATATGAAATTGACTTTATGCTAAGTAGTCGCTGACGTACCTAAACAACTATAACCAACTGTAAGACATTTAATCAAAAATCAATTACCTATCACTAAGGTTTATTAAAAACAAGTATTGCTCATTCGGTGCAACATTGGCATAACATGGCAAATTGGCATGTAACATGTCGAATTTATGGGAGAGCAAATCGAAGTGAAATATTATGTCGTAGCAATTTACCGTTTTCCATAAATCACCGCAAATTAATTCGCCCTTTATTTTTCCAAACTTTATTAAAATTATTAAGTGCTTCATTACATATGACTCAATTTCGAATAAAATACGTCGGTAACGGACGAAATATACAAGAGACTTATATAAATATTTCCGCATTTTTGGTTTACTAAAAAACAGCACTACAACTTTCACTACAGCCGTTTCGCGCTGAATTCGAATCAAAATATTTATATACTATATTAAATTTAGCCGTGCGGTGTTAATGGACCTGTCTTTACTTAAGTCTGCGTACACGATGATCCTTCAGCCAATCAGTGCTATCACATTTGTTTCATACAAGCTATTTTGGATTTTTTTATGTGAGAAGAATAGCAAACAAGCATGCAAACCACCTGATGTTAAGTAGTCACAACCCATAGACATCCACGTTCAACCACCAACATACCTAAAATCCTATTTTAGCTCGAACGTAGATACGTTGCTCCTTGTGAGGACTACTAGTCGCCTCGCCTCAAAGTGTAGCCGGCAACCGCACCTCTCCAACCGAAACAAAGTGATGCTTTACGGCGGATTATGAGAGTGGCGGTGGTACCTCCCCCGCCAAACTATAGTTCTACCACCTTTTAAAATGGATATAAACGCATGTTGTTAGATTATGCAAAGACCATAGATAGTATGACAAAAATATTTTTCTTTCTATAATGTGACTTTATATTGGTATCGCAACGTTAAAAACGATTTAGTGCCTCAACTTTATGTACGAGTAGTTGAAAATTGTTCAGTCATTTGTTATTTTAACCAACAGTCAATGAACATGTAACTCATCCGATGTATGACTGTTTTCTTCCATTAGAATTGTAAGTTAGTCAAAACAAGATAGCTATTTAAGTCCATAGAAGATTAGAGGTCATTACTAGTTGTAGTTAAATCCACATAACGAGTAGTAGGAATACCTATAGAAGAGGAATCTCACCTGAAGATATATGAGTTACCACTTATGAAGACTAAAATAAGTAAGGTTCCCTGAGCTGTTCGTAAACTAGCTTTACATATTATACTTTTATCGAAACATGTATCTAATATATATATGTTATAAGATTAAAAGGACGTAACGGGGTTATCTACTTCCATGTATCACCTATAACAATTTCCACGATTAGCCTCATCGGACAGACAAGAAACAATTAAAAAGGTTTTATATTTTTTCATCACGCAAAAAAGTTTGGAAAGTGGTCTTTATCTCAAAATCACATACAGAAAATATTTATTTCTACGTACTCGTATAGATCTAGAGTACCCACTACAGAGAAGTTGGTAATAAATCGGCTCCAGCATCTGGGTCAACGACGCTCGTCGATTGCAACAAGCAATATGATCGGGAAAACATCTAATTCCGGCGGTCAATGTTTTATTCCCGCAAGTATGTCTGCTTGGTAAACTTGCGCTGGATTTGCCGGAGTATTTTCTGTCATAGCAACGTGTTGTGATGTTGCTTGAATTGCAACAACAGTGTTGCAGCAAAACCTTCTGGAAAGTACGTATTTCTGGCTGATTGTTACGCATGGCGAAGGATCATGTTTCTTTTTTAAAGTCGTCATTGTTTCCTGAATTGGAAGACGAAGTATAGGACCAGTTCAATTACACTTGTAGTTGAAAGTATTTTTACAAAATGAATGTGGTAAAATTCTTGACATTATTCGTTAACGTAGCATCTTCACAGTTATTATCGCCTTATAATGCTGTGGTTCAATTTCGCTGTAATGTGGCAAATTTGTTTGAAGGATTCCCGTCTTAATCCTGAAGTACAACAACTCATCAGTTGATAAACCTTAGGTAGGATTTCTGTATTGAATCGAATACAGTACAGATGTTAATAGGAGATGTTTTCTCTTAATATAATGTGTAGCATATTCATTTGGTATTTCGGTTGATTAAAAAATGTGATTAGCGAACAAGTACACAATCCAATAAGAGGTCGTTGAACTCCGTTTTCAGGAAAAACAGCCCGACTTATGCTAGGAATCTAACTCATGGCTACTTTGAATCTACCTATATTCAAAATTCTAACCTTAGAAAATCAAAAATCACAGCAGAATTTTCACCTACCTCATGTTATATCAGTGACAAAAATTAGTAATGATAATATCACTATTTTATCACTAAGTTATTATAAATGTAAATGGGTTCGAAAACTTTGAATCAATTTATTATTTGGATCAGAGATGAGGTGGTGATGAATTACTGTATAACAGATACTCACGATTAAAGTTTATTAATTGCCGATACTTTCAACCACTTGCATTGCTCGTGGTCACGGCTAAACGTTAATCACGAGTGCCGTTATACAGTAAAATGTATAATATCCGCGATGATATTGGTTTAGAATGACATGGTGGTTCTTGTTCAATTATCTTTTTGATTCTTATTATGTTAAAAATCAGTACCTGTCTAACTCTCTTCTTGGAAGAGGATACTCGGAATAGACCGAGGGTATGGAGCCCGTGGCGACGGAGATGCGCGAGGCAGGCGGACACCAACGCTGGGACCTTGGGACCCCCGCTGGATTCCTCCAGGCCTGACCAGCCCCATTCACCAGAGTCACAGGATTCACTCTGAAAAATAAAGACCCTATTGTTATGTGAATCAAAGATCAAGATTGTAATAACCACCCACTACCAACCAATGGATAATTTTATTTTTTACACAATAGAAATACTAAAAGAGCATACAAAAAATGTAAGGGTAAATAGCTACCGCCTATGTATCTACATTTATATTTAACCCTAAAGACGATTGGAGTATTTCCTGAGGTCAGACATAAATTTGTTACTCTTAAAGACTAACTTGGCCGTCTTTATATTTCTCTAACCACGCGTATAATGTTAAACTACAAATATAAGATCTTTAGAATTGTATACCCTTAATAATACTTTTATAAGGTAACATAACATAACAAGTGGCAGAGAGTGATGGGACTTCCAAAATTTAACTGTGACGAAATCCACCACCTTTATTGAAGTCTAAGGATACAGCACCGATTTTATCAGCATAGATTGTCTATGTTAGCGCAGATTTACCGGTATTACAACATAGATAGATACAGTATAAGTAGATCAAATTAGAACAGGATTACTTCAGTTCATTCACTGATGGTCACTATCCGTAAAAACAAAATATAAGTTTATTGGCGAAACTCTGCTAATAACATTCTATTCTATTGTAATGCTGAAAAGGTATTTATTGTTTTTGTAAAATTTATTATCATTCAGTGGTCCCGATTGTAATATTATAAACGTAGTCCATACAATTACATGATTTTCCCTAATTCTGACTTAAGGCAATATTGATGTCACTTTTCTATTTGAATTGTCTCATAGCCAGGCGTAATTCATAATTACTTTTTAGGAGGAAATTTATTATCATAACATTAAGCTTTAGGCATAGATTATCATTTCTAGTACAAACTTTTAAATTAAACTTCATTTATTAATACATCAAAAACTCATAACATCTGAAGTTATGTTAACGGTTATGGAAGTTTAAAGATGTTATGATCAAAAAATGAATCATATCTGAGCGGAGAGAAAACGCGCCGCATTGATTTGTAGGTAAACAAACATAAAAATTTTACTGGCTGTAAATCTCTTTTGGTGAAGAGAGCGACTTTTAGCCGAAGTGGGTACCAGGAGTTCACGGGCGATCAACGGTCAGCAACTACTGTGTAGAGGGAGTATCAACCATTATTTACGGAGTTATTTCCGTCCGAATGGATATTGGGATGAGCTACACGCATCATGAGATAAAATTATCGTGGCCTTAATGAAAGCAAGCGTTCTAAGGCCGTGCAGGTAACCAGACACCGGTGACGTCAGCTGACGTTGCGTTACGTCAAATTTGACCTATTGGGCGCGAAAGCCGGCGATTGTTTGATCATAGTTTTTCTCGACTGAAACGCTTTCTTTAATGACCATACGTTTTTATGTATTTTTTATGATTGTTTTCAAATCAGCAATACGACTTCCTTGTTCTTAAATTATGCAAAGGTTGAATAAATCACGCGGTGTGATGCAAACGCTGTGATCACGAATATAAGAAAGAGTGAAATCTTTAGTCACAATAAACCGAACGCCAATCTTGTTTTCGTCGAGTCTTATTTATTTTAATGCACTTATCTAATTTATTTTTCTTATGATTTTGAAATACAGAACATGCTATTACTCAGAATATGTTATTACGTAAGTCAAATACAAATTTGATTATTTTAGTTCATTACAATGTCGTGTTGTGTATATGTTTGAATAAAATCAGTATTTCGGCTATGAGCGTCCTGTTGGCTAGAATTGACCGGGAGAAAAAATACGGAAAGGCACCAAGGAAGACCAAAAAAGTGTCGAGATTTTTCTTCCTTACCTTTCCTGGTAAGGAAGAAAAATCTCGACACTTTTTTTAAAGTAAGTTATCATTGCCGGGTGGCAATGATGACTTACTTTAAAAAAATGGGTATGTATCGACAGGGAACCAACTCAGGACTGAAGCCCTAAGATGACAATTACAGTGCTCTTTCCGAAAAATTGGCATACAGGCTATTTATGTAACGTAAGTGAGGAGTAAGAAACATTTTTTGAAAATTTCATAAAAAATAATTTGTTTCTTTATTTATGGTAATTCTAACCCTAAATATATAAAACAGCTATTAAAATAGACATTGCAATAAATCATGCAGCCCTATTTTTACCGTATATGTATATTTAGGGGTATAATATCTACACAACAATATATCACATTAAATCCTGTTCTATTTTCTCGCGTAAAAGTAGACTTTTAAAAGTATTCGTGTGTAAAGGAGTCGCAACCCACAGAAAAATGAAAAGAATCAAGATGCATGTGTTCATTTGCAACACTTCACTCAAGTGTTGGACATAAATCATAACAGAATTACGTGCTGTCTTTACGTTGATCTATTGACTTGTTGATCAATTGACTCTTGAAGAGCCGCCTACGAGCCTCACCCGTTTTGATTTATAAATTTAAAAATACTGATAAAACTAGCGTTAACACTGATGCAGGAGGCGGATTAAACTGGAGCTTATTTCTCTAGACTGAAGATGTGCCGACAATTCAATTAAATATTGTATTTTTTAGCATCTGTGTATCATCTACGAATACACAGAGGTAAATTCCGCCCCCAGTGTTTTAGCGCCGACGTAAACACAGCACATGTACCCGTAACGCATACAGATTTGTACGTACAAAATAGGTGTATACAAGCCGCAAGCACGTTGCGCCGCGCAATACACTGCAGTGTTCTACATCGCAAGGTAAGTGTTAACTTTTTGCTATTTCAGCGAAATACAAAATGGAAACTATACGATTCGATTGGAGGTTCCTCTGTCAGGATTTTAGTCATGTTCGAGATTGTGTACGAATGGCTATGAGTTGCAGCGACTTATTGACATCAGGTGGTCTGTATGTATGTAAGCTACACTTCAAACATGATAAAGACAATTAAAAGACGTTTTGTCGTCGTCGTTTGTAGTTTCTACAAACAGTATAATAGAGACATGGGAGTTAGCGAGTCGTTCAAGTAAATATCCGTGGAATCGTAAACATTATACCATGCGTTGTGCTCCACTTCGCGCATCGTAAGTGCATGTTACAGTTTGACTGATAAAACTGACATATGTCCAAGTCGAATTATAGACGCTATTATGTAGCTAGACGTTCATGGGAATCCATTTGCATCATTTGAAAAAAAAAGGAAATTTCCTTTGTAAAAGCAAAAATTTATACATATATCCGATCACATAATACCCCAGATGGACCCTGAAACCTGTAGCCAAATGGTAGGTATGACGATAGTATGTTATATAGTGCTTTACAGCGGATTATAAGTATGAGCTAGCAATGGTGCCACCCCTGTCGAACCGGACAGGATCTACCACCTTTAATGTTATCCGGAAACGTATATAATAAAAAGCGTCAGATATCCCCTTAATTGTAGTAAGTAACAACTCTGCATGGATTAAAGCCAAAAGAAATTCTTAAACGTGTATTTAGACCTAGAACTAGCAACAGATTTTGGTAAACAATGCCCTCTTAGACAATAACTCATAAGAGGCCTCAAAGAAGTATCATGAAGTCTTAGGCACATCAGCTGCGGTTTCGTGCGGGAGCAGAACATTTCTGAAGCATTTTACGAAGTATCTCTCGAGAACAAATAATCGACAATTTGCATTTGGCTCGTGGACCACACTACGCGTGTTTAGACACAAAGCTTCAAGATGTCATGTGGGAGTAATTAGCTCTCCACACCTTTATAGCCGGAGCCGCAGCTCGATTTGAAGTACCAGAAATACCGGCCCAGGATTAGACATGTCTCCTCTTAATTTGACGACCAGCTGTTTTAATTTTTGTCCCTTTCTTCGTTAAAGGGATTAAGAACTTGTATTATAGCGACAGATTAACGATTAACGTATGTTAATTATGAGTTTGATGTTGTTATGAGGTATGTTAAGTCCTAATTTCTATACAGTTTTTGTGGTTTTGCTTGCAACCCTTTTTATGGTCTGTGTGTGAATCTCATTCAATCACAATTGTCATCGTACCATCCAAACGTCACCATATTGTTCCAGTTAAGTACTTACTGGTGGAAGTATAAGCCAGCTTATCACCCGGATGGTTTCAATAAAGGTGACAAGTTTTTTATGTTTTTAAATAGTTGGTCAATTCAGCACAAATGCACGTACACAGTTACCAAACAGAGTTCGATTTCAAGATATACTGTTTCAGTCACTGACATATTCAAAGATACTTCATAAAAGTATTATGAACATGACATTCTCACATTAAAACATTAACACATGTAACATGTTACATGTTTTGATGTGAGAAGAGTAGCAAACGTGCGTGCAGGCCAACTGTTGTTATGTAGTCACTGTAGCTACATATGTACAACTCAAACAACTCTGAATTCCTATCTAAGCTCAGCCATACATACGTTGCTGTTCCTAAGATTATCGCCTCACTAGTAAGTGTACCCTGTAAATTTTTCAACCGAAATACAAGAAAGGGCTACCATCCTTCGGGGTGTTAGGGGAGGTACCAGCGTTCCTCCCCAATCAAACAGTATTCCTACTAGCTTGCTGCTATGATGTTACTTTCGATGAAATAACAACAAAAATCGCTTGTAGCTTACCCCCTGTCAATAAAGGAATTGGTTTTGATAAACCTGGGAACACACTGTGGTGGATAGGCCCAGGTGCTCACGGTGGCCGCGTCATACTACGTTACGTGTCTTGGCTGAGAACTCGCGAACTATTTCTGAGCTCTCAAATGGCGAATGCCAAACCGCACTCACATTTACAAGACCGGTGAACGATGACCTCCCCTGCTTCCCGCCGGTCAACATCGTCAGCCCGACGCGGAAAAGCTCTACGGTTTATGCGAGATCAAGTGAAATTGGACAGTTTTCGAATTGTGTACTATTAGAAAATTTAATGTTGACGTACATTTTCTAATACATAAACGATTTGTTTTTTTCTAAGTGGCAAATGGTTGTGGATTCTACCCGATGTTGATAGGTCAGCTACCGGCTATCCTTGGAAGGCGACCATCTCAATCCTGAATAGTAACAACGTGAGTGCACGATTTTTATGCTCTTGAATACATGCTTTAGGAAAGACTTTTCTTTTTTGGGGTTCGAAATACATGTCCATGGGATACCATTTAACGTCAAATGGCCTGCACGCCCGTTTTCTTCTACCCATAACAGTTGTTATGAATTAAAACAGTTGAAACTTTCATTTCAATTGAAACAGTTGAAATGAAAATTTTTGAATTATGGTATGTTTGTCTGAGCGTTTGTGCGCGCTAAACTCAGATATAACATTTTATCGATTTTAGTCCGGTTTTCACTTAACATTGGATTTTCATTCTATTTAATAGTTAGTTTATAAATAAAACAGTAATGTCAATTTAAAAGTTACGGGTATGGTGACGAGTTTTATTGTTAGAAAATCTGGAACAACCCGAAAATTGAAACCACGTGAACGAAACGCCGGCAGTTAGTTTCTATTACACATAATTACGCATAAAAAATTAGAAGCACGGGCCTGGGATCCAAACCCGGACCCTCTGTAGAGACCGGAATGCCACAATAGGCTTTTTTAAATGAGTAGCAAACGAGTATGCAAACCACCTGATGTTAATTAGTCGCAGCCCATAGACATCCACGTACACGCACGCACACGACCGATATCCTATCTGAGCTCGAACGTAGATGCGTTGCTATTCCTAAGGACTAAGATTCGCTCGCTCGCTCGCTTCAAAGTGTAGGCGGCAACCGTGCCTCTCCAACCGAAAAACAAGTAATGCTTTTTCGGCGGATTATGAGGGCAGCGGCGGTACCTCCCCGGTCGAATTAGTTCTTCTGCTTTTAAAAGCTATCACTGCGTCCACCGGTATTTAATTTGTCCAATTTGTTTATTTATAAGTTTTATAACGGTGCTATTTACGGTACGAGATGTCTCATCTCAGCTCGGCTGCAACGATTAATAATCGCAGACATAATTACACTGCGACAATTTCTCTCACTCGGATAAATACGTTTTTCCGTATGACTATAAAATTTATTTCTGATGTTTTTAAAATATATTATTTAGACGTTTAAGTAGATTCAAAGAAAAAAGAAAAACAGGTATTTTTTGTTATTTATGTTGCAAAATTATGAAACTATTTTAGAAGTTGACTTAAAGACAAGATAGGTGCTTTTGAATAAAGTTTTTTTACATTTTATTATATAAAGTGCACCCACGATTAATACTTTTAATTGCCGAAATTTCGAACCTGCTGCACGGCTCGTGGTCACGGCGAAACGGCAATTAAAAACCGTTAATCTAGATTACCCGTTTTATAAGACAACGTATAAGTTTCGTGATGATATTAGTTTAAAATTGTAAATCATTTTGAATTTAAAACAAATCCTATCTTTTATTATTATACGACACGAGAATACCTGAAGGAAGTGGTATGTTAGAGTTTTACTGACTAAAACATGGAACAAGGAACAGATTATCTTCCTGCTCAGCCCTTAAATTCCGGTGTGGCGGATAATGGGAACAACATTTTTTTATTGTGATAGAGTAAGAAATGGGCATGAAGGCCACCTGATGTTAAGTGGTCACTGCAGCCCATGGACAACCACGTCCAATCTCAAATTGAACAGAAGTTCTATTTAAGGGTGGACGCGGATGCATTCCTACTCTTGAGAACTAAGATGGACGCCTCCAATAATGTGTATCCGGCAACCACACCTCCCCAACCGAAACACAATACATGAAGATCATGTTGCTTTCAATTCAAATGCTGTATTTACGTCGGCACTACGTCTCTGTAGATGATACACATGTACTAAAAAATCCGATATTTCAGGAAATTGTTGCCGCATCTTCAACCTAGAGAAGCTCCAGGTTAGTGCCGCCTCCCACAACGTTGACCCGATCTAATATATTAGATATATCTAATGAAATCACTTACATCATCCCCTTTGTCTAACGCGCCGAGGGAAGCAAGCGAAGCCCTCGAACCCCCATGCTGCTGTCTCCTCAGCGCCCTCTCTGCTTCCACACACTGTGCCAATGGCACCCCGAACACACTGCCCGTCGGCTCTGGGGACAAAAACATCCAATTAACGTAATGTATTTGTTATTATTGTTGTAATTTTAACTTCATCATTAATATCACAAATTTCTCAACATTCTACCAGGATTGACTGATAGATAATGCCGAGAGACATCCAATTCGCATTTTGTGACATATATTATTTATAACAGATAATACAATGGAGATATAAATAAATAAATATTTTGCTTGTTAATCAATGCTTTGCATTAATATGTCGCCCATTTTGCTTGTCCATGTTCTCGAGTAAAGATGACTTTCATAGGATTTTAAATGTTAATGTTAAGTGATGATTTTCTAATGTTAAGTGGCTACTACGTCCATTCATAACCAATGACAAACCCAAATGAGACGACCACGTTTGTCCTCAGGAGTAGGAACCTATGTCTTCTCGAGTTTAAGTGGATCTCTTTTTTTATAGAATCGATCACAGAACCCATGTTCATGTTCGGAAGTGATATCTTACCAACAGATGAACTGCACGTTCGTCCTACTTCCCTTATATACAAAAATAAACTAAGACAACAATTCAGTCATGATAATTTTTTCAACTTTCAGCCGATTTCCTTAAAGCGGAGGTTATCCGCTACTATATATTGTTTAGTCATAAATTTACAATAAAAACAGTGCAAGGGCATACAAATCAAGGAATTTAGCTCAAAATATATGACACGCAACGAACACGACCCAAATCCATATTTTAGAGATAAGGAAAAATAACGTAAACCTAACGTAACGTAAACATTCGCGTTGGGCCGAGGAAAATTGGCGACAATTCAAAATAAACTGTAAAAATACATAAAGTTATATCGAAGTGGTATAAACAATGCAATGAGAGAACAAGGTCTAATAGCGCCTACACTCCGTTTGACAAATGACAGTCTACCCGTTACGCATTTTATGTATATATATAATATGTGTTTGTGTTAGTGCGCGCGCGCATGTGTGTATGTGTGTGCGTGCGTGTGTGTGTGTGTGTGTGTGTGTTCATGTTCGTATGCGTGTCTGCGTGCATGTATGTTATATATATCTCTCCTATAATACTCCCTTCCCTCCGGATACGGATGCCGCTATCATAACTTTACATAACATGTACTGCTCGAGCGTAACAACGTAGGGTCAAAGGATCTCAATCGTATTTGAAGGTGGATCTGAATTTGAGATTGGATGCAGATGATTCTATAACATAGACTTATGTAAAGTGGAATCCGCGGTATATCACAGATTTTTTTATAAAACTGACTATTATGAAGATATAATGAACAAATATATCTATAGAATTTTAACATTAACAGCATTTTGTAAGGCGACATACTGTCGCTAAAGTATAGTTTCAAATTGTAAACAAGAAAATTCGCTTTCGAAGCGAGTTTTATCACTTCAGCCAATTCTAATTACATTGAACGCAAATATATTAGACTTAGCAGTGATTACGTGTGTTCCGCTTGACTTTAAAACCTTAGGTCCGAGGATTCCGAGTGCCAAAAAAAATTCAAAATTACCCACGTTTGATCAACACTACTAGTGACAAGATAGTGGGTTCATGTCTCGCGCAAACCACTGCTATGGCAATTCAGCGCGATAATACGTCCAGCGTCCTTGGCACTATGCCACATGAGTATAGACTGCCTTTAGATAGGTTAGGTTAAGCTTGTATTCTAATTATTTAAAGTATTCCATTTTATGTTTAGGATTTATATAAACTATGTAGATAAATAAAAATCGCAAGAACATAAATTTAGTTTTCGTGTGAGTAAACCGCGGGCAAACGCTAGTCTCAATTTAACCAACCGAACCGCAAATAGTTAAAATCTAGCAACCATTAAAAATGGCAAGCGCTCGACCATCAAACCAAAGTTTACGCGGTGGCCAGCGAACAATATATCGGCCGGCGATGACAGACAATCCTCACATACTAACAAAGAGTGAATATCTATTTTTACCCATTTGTGTACGCCCGCCTCGTGGCGCCTACACTATTTTAAATATTCATATTTTCCACTCCAGATTCCTGGGTGTTAGTCAGCTTTGTTGCCACGGTGGTACTGGCAGACCACCAGGTGGTCAACGACTTTGTCGAGTACTACTTGTACTTTCGACTCTGTTTCAAGAGATTTAAATTGTGGGATTTTTCGCCGTAAACTATTTTATGTGTGTTTTTTTGGGTACCCCAAATATTCTTTACAAAAGTTTACTGACACACATATAAAGGGTATATTTCTACTATTGTACGATAAATTAATTTTGATAAGATGGAATTTCCGCAAAGTTAGAATAAGTTAAGGAGTTGAAATTTTAAAACACAGATATTCAAATAATGCTAATCTAACAATCGAATTTTCAACATTCCTCCTATTACCCAATGACCCGGTGAGTCCGAATATTACGCAAAGAATTATCAAAATAAGATTATACTTTTTTGATTGATGAACGAGAATACAAATCCAAATAGATTTTTTTTTGTGGAGATGCAATTACTTAAAAAATAGTTTGTAAATTGTATCCTTACTACACTTTTATTACATGTATGTGTATGTATGTGTTTGTAACAAAATATATATATATATATATATATTATACAAACGCTTTATTATTTATTATTATTAACAACACAGCTTAAATGGTTTTTAAAATGTTAGGCGATGATTTTCAAAGTTTTCTCAAGAGTGACCTTGAGAACTTCGGTGATTGTGTAGACCCGCCAAAAACTATTGAATTAATCCCAGGTGTGATCCTTACCATACGATTTATTTACACTTAACAATTTGAAAACAGTGTAGTGCCCGCGCTATTGTTTCAATCCATAACAATAACGAAGATTTGGGACTATAAGGGAATATTTATAAAGGAATATTTTCAAAGTTTTTTTTATTGTCATACATACAATGATGAAAATTTTAAAATTAATTAAAATAAAAACCTAACCTAAACAATCTAAAGAGAGTCGGTGCCCATGCGGCATGCTGACTGGGAAGATAAAACGTAATCTATCAGTGCAGTGTGCTTTCGCGACCTGTGTTTGCGTTTTGCGGCTTATATTTTGGTGTTAAACCTTCATACTTCAATTGCATGACTCACCTATTTCCTCGCTTATAGCAGTAAATTTGATAGGTGATAGAATAGTCTGACCGGGGAGGAACCAACCCCACCCTCACAATCCGCCGTAAAGCATTACTTGTGTTTCGGTTGGAGAGATATGGTTGCCGGCTACATTAACAAGGGACGTAGCACTCAGTCCTTAGCAGTAGCAACACATGTATGCATGACGTCAAGCGGGTGAATGTCCATTTTCCGCTAAGACTATATAGCATCAAGTTTCCTGCTCAGTCGTTTGACATGCATATACAACCTACGATTAACAGTTATACGACCATCTCAGTCCTCAGAGTAGTAACGCATCTACGTACGAAGTAAGGCAGGTCTTTAGTCCTGCTTGAGGTTGGACATGGATGTCCATATTTCTGAAAAACAATATCACATCAGATAGAATTACGGCCAGCGCTCTTTGGACTAAGCCCCATGGACACGGTCTCCCAATAGATTGTTTAAGTTAGAATTTTATTTTAATTAGCTTTTAAGTATTCCATGTTAATTCTGATTATAAAATAAAATGTCTTCCACATATATGTAGGTAGAACACAAAATGAACTTCCACGAATGAACAGATTCAAAGATCAACCAGCTGGTCCACATTACGATACTGAAAAACTCAATACATACAGAAAATTTATAAAAATCCCCACAATTTATTTAACTAGGCACATTCTAAACACTTCTGAGTTTGATCGAGTTAATAGGCAATGCTCCATGACTCATGGCGCGAAGAGTTGAACAATCTGGGGGAATATAACGTACCAATAAACTCGGATTTATAATATTTAAAACTAGCTACCCGGTCCAGCTTCGCTCGAATAATAGAGTTTATATGGTTTTAAACGTGGTGGTATGGTTTTAAAGGTGGTAGAGCCGTTAGAGCTCGCCCGGGGGGGGGGGGGGGGCCCCCCCCCCCCCCCCAAACCCCCCCGAAACCCCCCAGTTTTTCCTGTTT
>DWON01001793.1:0-22974 GCA_018251015.1 Phocides pigmalion okeechobee
TTGTCGATATTTTTAAAACTAATGATGCAATTGTGATAAAACTTTATATTTATACTAGTTATGAGTCACTTAACACGAACAGCCCTTAATGAGCCCGCCATCCCCCCTCCAACCCCGCCATTCCGCGGACTTAAAAACGCACCCTCGTAAAAGCCTTATTGGGTGGAGCCACTACAGTCGAATTACGAAATTTTCCACCCTCAGAACTATATTTCTATTAGAATTTATTAGAAGTCTATCTTTACTTCGTCTATGGTTCAAGGTGAATCAACTTGTTATAGAATTGTTTTTGAACAGGTGACCGTCACTCAGATATAAATTATATCATTACCAGTTTTCCGCTCTGTCGGGCTGATCGTAGATGCTCTTTTTTCTCTATACTTCGTTAATGTGATGTGATAAAAATTTCGTGCGCTTTGACACCGGAATGATCTATTATAGATTTGGTCTGACATATGATTTTCAATCACACAAATAATTTAACTAATAAGATAGCTCTATTATCGTTTACTTCTAAGATAGGAAACCTAAGAAATTGCTAGGATTAGTCTAACAATCTTATACAGTTATATACAAAATCGGATCGGAAATCGGAGTTTTACTTGAAGTCGGCTACAAACGCGCTGCTACCCCTGAGAATGAAATGCGAACCCCTAATGTCTCTTTCGAATCACACCCTTCAGCTCAGAATATAGCTACGACTAACATTGCAATCATAAGACCGAAATGGTATAACAATGGTATCTTTAGAGTTCAACTAGAATTAGTTCAACTAACGGAATTTTTACAAGAGACTTCCATTTCCATGGAATGGGACTTTGCTGATTTATAACGATCTATAATCTGTAACCTTTCTACAATAAACACTAGTTACTACATAGAATTACAATTGTTTTAGTACCTAATATTTATAACCTATTCATTACGAGAAATAAATGAATTATACATATATTTAATTTGTAATGATTGCAGCACTAGTCTGCTGTCCATAAATGTAAGGGCATAATAAAGAATTTCATTACCAGGCGGCCAGTCGCCACAGGGGAATGAAAATACCACCGTTCCCGCGGGCCTTAATACATAATTATCATTATTCGTAAGCACTCCTGTTTTTACTTCATTACGTATGTATTAGATGCGCGTACGTATAAGGATGTTGGAATTGCCAAGATTTTTTATGATAATTTTATGAAACTAATAAAGTCCCTGTCGTAATATTAATCAATAAAATCCCGTGACTAAAAACGTTAACACTTTTAACTGCTTGAAGAAAATATTTAATATGAACAGTACGCAGAGACATATGTATATACCCAAAATGAGACATTCCTGTTAATGATCTCAAGTAAGTGTTCTGTCCCTTTGGGGTGAGATACAATTTGTTTACCAGTCTCTTCACACGCTTCTTACTTTATTTGTTCACAGATTCTTTGCCACTTCCTCCGCATAAAAAGCAGACAAGTGAGTCTCGGACCACTCAAAATGGCGGGCTTTAAAATCGGGTTGAGGGTTCAAGTTTCAAATTCAAATTTTTGTTAAAATAAATAAATTACAATGTTTGTTAAATGTATTCGTTGTGCTGTCGCCAAAAAAGGTTGCGTTTGATCCTGTGCCCTACGGCCAGCCATTTGGACATGACTAATTTAGCTATGTAAATGACTAATTTAGTAAGGGTTCCAGTATTTTTATTTACCTATGAGACTATAAAAGAATAACGTATACTCACCAAACTGGTTTCTTATCGACAGCCTCCTGAGAAGTTCCATGAAGGTTTGGCTGCCGACTTTGGGCACGCGGTTGAAAAACAGCAGCTCTACGTCAGCTCTCGCTGTATTGTTCAGCTCCCAAGCTTCGGGGACCATCACCTCTTCGATCAGCTCTTGTTCTGCTTCTTCGTGTGTCGGAGCTTGAGACACTAGTGATCGTTGGGGCTTGTTGCGTTCCTACATGAAATATTATTTATGTTACAAAGGTAGTAAATCAGTGTGTAAATACGTAATGTTAAGTAGTTGTCCGAGTCCATAGGCATGACACCTCACGCTGTGGTACGTAGTTGCTACTGTTGAAGACAAATAATAGCCTCATTTCTAAGTGTAGCCGGTAATCACACCTTTCTATTTGAAACACAAGAGTAGCTTATAAGGTACACAGGATTATAAGGTACTGCATATCTAACTAAAGTTCTACGAACTGTTACTGGTGTGTTTTAATATACTGTTCTAATTCTGTTCTGAAATGTACGAGAGTTTTCTCAAAAAAAAAATACCCACAGAAATGTTAATTTAGATAAGTGTATAAAAATAAACTGTAAAGAAAAATAACATGACTCACGATAAAATCACATCAATTGGTTCGCAATAAATAATTCGTAATATTTATATTTTTTGTAAGTTTAATAACAACATGATTAATATTTACACATTTTAAAGAATTTGTTTTGATTTCATATTCTTAGTGCGGTTGGTATTGGGACCTCTTTATCATAAGATCAAGCGACGACAAATATTGACGTGTGCAGATGGAGCAGGTAGCTCATGGATTACATTAGGTATGCTCTTAAGCTCCGTTCGTGAGACGATTAAGTCAGTATATATGTAGTAACAAAATTGGTATTTGAATATAAAATGTGGAGATATTTTCTTGTCTATGACAACACGTAAATTATTCCTCTTGTACTTGTAAATTAATAGACACATGAAATTTATTTTAGTGCGTGTATACTGATCCTTAAGCAGATAATAAATAGGGATGTAATATTTCTTTGTGTCTATATCCGATATTAGTTAATATCACTATTCCACTGCAGAACACAGGTATTCACTTAAAATGAAAAGTTGGCCTCAATATAGCAATGGACATGTGCGGGTTGGCAGACTTCACAATCCTTTGAAAAATTTGTAGAAGATTGTCAGTCATGCAGGTTTCCTCACAATGCTTTTTTTCCCATTAAAATCTAGTACGTATACAACTTCGAAAAAGCCAGGGTTCGAGCCCTAGAGTCCACGTTTCAGAGGTCTGAATTTTAACCACTAGGCTATCGCTGATTTTTAAAGACCATATAAAGTAATTAAATTCGATAAATTCGCAAAAATATTTTTCTTTATGTGCACAGATACCTACCTATACCGGATAATACTAAAGATACTAAAAATGTCATCACTTATTATTTGTGTACTTACAAAATTTTGAAGAGTTTCATTATTTATCTATCTATGTTATTGTCACTTTTAATATGGCTATCCCTGAAATAACTTTTTCCAATGGTTGGCATGCAGTAGAATTATTATACGCCAATTTGATATGCACATACATGATTATGCAAATATTAATCATTTTCTCATGGATGAATGCATTCCGTAGTATCCACTTTCAAAAAAAGGAATCGATAAACATGCTCAAATAGTAATCGCTGAACATACACAAATAACCTACGATTTGAAAATTTTTTTAATCTCTATTCCAATATATTAATCGTAAATTTAGCTACTTCAAAAATTATATTGTGTATTGGATGATAATTGAATAATTTTGTTTTTAATTATTCATTCGATATTATATATGATCCGATATATGATTCGCTTTATATGTGAATGGCGCATGGTAACACAGTAGCAACATATTGTTGAAAAATAAGATGATCTTAAGCGTAATTTTCCCTTACCTCTTCAATTAATAAATGTTTTCAAGATAATATAGTATACAACGAGGTCTATAGCTTCAGACTCTATGTACAAAATTTGTGTTGATTAAATCAGTAGTTTTTGAGTAAATAAACAAAAAACTAACAGACAACGTTTCACATTTATATATATGTAAGGATACGTGATAAAGAGTGAAAAAGGCTTTTTAAGAATCCATATCTTGCTATCGCGTATCCCATCCTTGGTAATAGAACAACAATGTATGTATGACTCACGGCTCCAGTATTTCTCCGTATAGCCTCCAGCGCTTCTTTGTACTCCTGCGCGGAGGCATACGTGTGTTCTGTGCGGTCGGTCTGGATTTCTGAAACAACCAAAAAAACGTTTAAAATACTAAACAAAATAATATATAAACGGCATTCAAGTAGATAAGCACTTTAATGCTGCGTTACATTCCACTAACCGCTGTGAACTGTAAAGTTTAATTTTGCTTGCTTTTTATGTATGTACGTAACTTTAGTAATGAATATCGGCCTCTTGATGGCTAATAATAACCGGCGCTTAGAGACAACGACACCTATAAATAAATATATAATGCTTTTTGCACTCAAAGCCCCATACTAAGGTTCCCTATTTCGTAGGATACATACAAAGGCGAGTAGACGAAACCGCAGACCTAGAACAGAAATCGAAATTCATCATATTTGCCTCGACGGAAATCGAACCTCGAACCGTCCGCGCGTTAGACCAGTTTGTACCGCTGTGCCACGCGTTTCAACCTTTTTATCTTTATCAATGCACGGTTTTGAAGGCAATACCCTTTTTAATAGCTTTACTGTATGCGCTAATATGCTACTTAATTAATGCAAATATGAAATTTTATACCTTTTACACCGTAAGTTTAATAGCGCGTGTTTTATGGATAACACTTACAGTACACTTGGTGGTCTTTAAATAAAATAACTATAGCTGTATTCTCTCCTTTCATAGTAACCATAAGAACCGAATAATAACACAATTTCAATGTAGCGCTAATAACGCGGCTGGTTTTCTAAATTAGTTGCCTAATAACATATGTCGGGTCAATAATTTGTCTAGATATGTGGTGGAATTATTTGGGTGCTTATTAGAAGTAAGGAAATGGGTTGCAGATGATAGTAATAAGTGTTTTGTGTGCCGTTGACCCGATACTATTAGAATACAACAGAGTAATACAATAAGTCGATCCAGGTATCTTGAAAACATATAAAGAAAAAGCAAAGGAGCAAAGAAAACCTGTTAAATTAATATATTATTATCTGTAATAGCAATTATAAAATATAAATTAAGTCACTGACAAATGAAAAAGTAATCAAACTTGTACTAAAACTATTTAAAAACAAGATGCTTAAGCGTTTTTTGCAGCTTAAAAACACAACAGATGTAATTTCGTACATAATGTCTATTGAAAAACGACATACTCATGACATTGACGTACCTACCTACTGCGGTGTAGTACTGGCTGATGACTCTAGAACTAATCGGTTACGTAAGTTTGCTGCAAGGTACGCAAGATATAATTAAATTGTATTTCGATACACGAATTCTAAAGGAATATCATATACGAAGTGAAATTAAATTATTTATTAAACAAATGATGTTATAATTAAAACATACTTCAATCGTGTTGGTACAGCAATATTTATTTGTTTATATTTATCATGGTTTGCGGAGCAGTTATGCATGATAGCTGCCCAGAGAATATATCGCTTCTGTGCTTCAATAACGTGACAAGTTTGAAAACTCAAGTTTTTATTTTATTTGATAATTGAAATCTCCGTGTTTGATTTGAGATAGCTAAGGTGTTAAATTTTTGTACGTAATCTACAATAAACATAAAAAAATACACAATTAAGTAAAATAAAGTAAAAAATGCTCTACTGTAAAATTGTGTTTTTTAAGATAACACGTTATTGACGCAAAGAAGCGATATATTGCCACGGTTCGCAGGTATCCTTGCGGGAAGGTGCGATGCTCAATTTATTATTACAAATACGCAAGTTTAGTTACGCTGGATAAATTACATTAAAAGATTAACATTCGTTATTACAGCAGCAACGATTACGTACTCCACAAGGTTTACAATCAAGTAGTCGATAGAATTAAGAACCTACCTTACCATATTTATTAAAAGTTGTGAAATCCTTCGCAAATTTAATTCCAGAGACTTAATGTTTCTTTATATTCGAAGTTTAATGTTGCTGTATCTTGGTGGGTATGATAATGGAAAAATCTATAAAGTGAGGTTACCCTTAGTACTTAGTATTCCTTTTGTGGCTGACAAGACTACATTCCTATTTGGACTTTATTACAAATATTCATGTGTGCTAGTGAATATTTATCATCAGGTTATCATGTGTCTCGTTTGCTACTTCTACGCTATATAAAAATATCTCAGTTGTCAAAAATATATACTTCCCTATATCTTTGGTTAATGTTAGTATTTTCTAACCCTTTAGGAATACCATTGGGTAAAATACTATACAACTTATAAGACACCGTATCTTTATACAAAACCTGAATAAAGTCAACATCAAACGGTGTCTGTTACCCCATTTCATAAAGAGAGGAATTGGCAATAAATTTGTATATCGTAAGGCATAAATCACAACTGAATAATACCGCTCGGTTCAGTGTGACATAGAAATTGTCTTTCACGAATCTATAATATTTATAGAGGCTTATTCGAGAATAAATATACGAACAAACCTTACTTTCAGTTATTTGCGTAGATAGCATAGGAGCATGCAGTCCAGCTGACAGTAACTGGACACTGTCACACATGGACATCTATAGCTACTATACGTGGATCAGGAATCTCAACTCAAGTTGATCAAAGAAGCTTGCGACTCCTGAGGCCTAAGATTGACTTCAGATAGCACTTCTATCCAGTTTGAGGTAGTATTTGCATGCCTATAGGGTGCAGCGATAATTCATTATCAGGTGGCTCCCACATTCATTTGCTCCTGTTTTGACACAAAATACATGCACAAAAAAGCTATGCACATAATTTTAATAACTTAAATTTAAATTATTCAACGTCCTGAGTATCACGTGACATAATAATTCATGCCATATTAGTGTCAGCATGATATTAGCTTCAACTTCAACGTTACTTTAACTTTTAACTTTAGCGTTAATTCGTTTTACAAAATACGTATTTATTACGCTTTCTATATAATACTAGCTTTTACCCGCCGATTCGCTCGCGTTGAAATCGTTAAATAAATATCAACGATCATAAATAACATAAAATATATAAAAAATGAGAACAGCTGAACCTGTAGCCAATAAAATATTAATTTGAAGGCCTATGTCCCTATGTCCTTTCTAATACCTCTAAGAATATGTGCACAAAATTTCGTGATAATGGGTTGATTAATTTTGGCGTGAAAGCGTAACAAACAAACTTACATTTATATTTATAATATTAGTAGGGATAAGGATGTTATCCCGAGCATAGCTCGGTTAATCACGTAGTAACCTGTTCAATATTACATGTCTTATATATTAACTGTTTACGGACTTTTTTCCCCCGTAACTGAATAGAAAACCGACTGACCCACAGAAGAAAAACCTACATTTTCCTGGTCGGCCATTAGTAACAAAAACCTATTAATCTAATCCAGATTCAGTAAACGTTACACAACGGTATTTGGTAAGTAAATCTTGATACAAAGGGAACAGATAACTAGTACAGTTATGGAATTTTTATTGTCACCTGGGGTTTTCATTTCACGCGGATTTGTCTTAGTGAAGGCTTGGCTATTGTCTCCATTTTATGCTTGAGCTTTAACGGTCTGTGTTATTTTTTACCTACTTCTAAATATTTAGAAGATATTTACAATGCGATTGGCGGCCTTCATACTTTTCATTCTAAATTATTTTTAATAGAGAAATAGATATTTTACTATGTACCGGGCACACGATTTACGATTTTTGACTTTTAATTGCCGATATTTCGAACCAGTTGCATGGCTCGTGGCCACAGCGAAACTGCGGTAGTACGAGAAACTGTTGACAGGTGCTAATAGTATGCCATTAGCTCTTAGCGTTAATCGTGAGTACACGGTACGTAGTAAGATGTACATATAAATTCCTCGATAATATTCGTTTAAAATCAATTCGTAAACAATTTATTTAGGTCCCAAGCAATGACGTGAGAGTATCACGTCATCAACGGTAACTGGGTTTAATAATGAAGTGTATCATCGAGTGGAGATCTTAAGGTTTTTTTCAATAATGCTTTCAAAGGTACGCGACGGCTATCAAACAGTACTTAATAAATGTGTTGGAATATGTTCTGAATCCTTCCCATTCTGATAGGAGTGGATCGGTAATGAATTTATGATTGATATGGTTTGAAGAATACTAATACTTTATTTAATATATTATAATTTATTTACTAACTTAATAATGAGATAATGTAGGATTTATAATACTAATAACACTTATTAAATTAGTGCCCCTCACTAGATTTTTAAGGCGTAATTCGCTATAAATGCACACGCAGATATATTCAGAAATGCCTGGAACCAAAACAGAAGTCTTAGTTCATCATATGAACATTTACTTTACGAACTCGGAACCTTATGCGTAATAGACCGATGACCGATGTCCTTTATAATAGATAGCGCATAACAAATGTACTTTTACTTATTACTAGTGCCTTTTCAATATTTCTCTGTCGCTACTATGGATACCAAAGAAACATTAGAAAAAGTGACCAAATAATGAGCTAATAAAAACAATAAAAGTAGGTAGCCTGCCTGCTCACCATTAGAGCGTGACTGCGTACTAATAAGCTATTCGGAAGTGCAAGCGCAAAAACTACATCTTCATTTCGAATAATAACGGCGACTAAGAAAATAAATAAGACGGACGCTTTAATACACGATCGGTAATGATATTGAGGAGAAAAAAGCATGCTCATAATGAATCGGGTGCTATGTAGAATGTAGCGGGGCGCATCCGGCCGAAATACTATTGTTGTGGACTCATGTGTGATGTAGTCCCGTTCAATCAATCTTCTCAATGTCGGTCAAGTTCATAATGATATCATTCCTGGTCAGTTTCTATAAACATATGTCAATAACAATGCGAAATATTTAAGACATCAATCGAAATGACTACATGTTTTTATGAATTTATGTAAAAAATATAAGTATGTATCATGTATACATAGTGTGAGTGGTGAAAATTTTGATATTTATATACAAAATGTTACATTGAAAAATTAATAAATAATATTAATTACTATATTTTGTTTCTAATATTTTATATTTCTTCATTGCAATTGTAAAATACATTCAAATATTTACAATTGAACTAAAAATTCATAATATATGCTTAAAGTGAAAAAAAACTAAATAAGTCGTTTTACCAAACAAAAATGCATTTTTTGTGGACAATGTACAGATGACCTAAATTTTATTCGGTAGGTATTTGATACTTTTATCCATGGGCGGAAGTATCCACTTAACCTTGTTTGCTACTTCTGATATTAATGTTATAAATGTGTTGTTTACTTTCCAATACCACAGTACTGAATAAGTTATAATGATGGAATGCCACTTTCTTTTATGCATTAATTTTAATATGCAATTCAGTCTCCGTGTAATGTAGGGTGTTTATTATTCTCATGTATCCAACACTATGTGTGAAACATTTATAGGATTTGAATAGTACACCGACAATATAAAAAGATCGTAACTTAATATGTCTTCAGGTTCAAATATGATATTTTATTACTACTATTATATTATAACTATTATTACTCGCTTATAAATTGAATTAAATAAGAAATTTACAGTATGAAAAAGTCACGAGATAAGGTGATTTGACATTGCTGACCCGAACCATTTCTTGACACCAAATCGTTGTTTGTTCATTGAATTTTTAACCTCAAACTGTCTTGAACAAAGGTCGTTGGGAACGCTTCAATTTATAATACTGTACATCGCACACGACCTCCTTCAAATATTGACGGGAAAATTGATACCTAACGATGTACTTAATATTTAGTAATTACTATCTGTTGAAAGTGGAACTTTCTTCTACTGATAACAGTAAACTAGCTCTTGTCAACCCCACTTTTTATACGGTAGCGCGAAGTCTACTTACTTCAGCACAATATTTTATTTCAATTACAGTATTTATAAAAATAGTGCAATATGTATTGCTTTTATTGATTAGATCGTTTTTCTAATTTTACCGCTGAAACGAGTAAATTCAAATTTTATGTTAAAACTTTAAAATTCGAATATCTTATGTCGTTATAAGATATTTGCGCACATTAATTAGTGCCAAAGTAACTATATAAAACAGTCGGCTCATAGGCTCTGAGCGTCTTTTTGTCTACGATTGATCGACCGAAAAAATGTGATGGAAAAAACTGTCAGCATTTCTTCGAAATAAGTTGTCATTACCATTACACATACAAAATACATACATAAAAAAATTAAAATGAAATTACATTTTATACGAAGCTTTTTTCAAAATGGAATTCAGAACCAAGACGTTCCTTGTCATGGTAATGAAACTCAAAACCCCAAAATTGCATGACGGCGTTGATAAATTTGCGGATACATAATGAAGTCGTATAACTGTGGTAGTAAAACTGGAGGAAATCATGACAGCCGTCGCGTGACCATATAATGAACTCCATTACTCCATTTGGTGTTCAATGATTACAATTTTATGCGCGAGCACAAATCAGTTTAATTTTAGCCGGAGGTGATGAGATTATTCGAAACGACGCGATTCGTGGAATTACTACAGTTAAAAATAATAAAACTATAATTGTGGATTTCTTTGAAGTAAAAAATACTTCGTATCATGTATCATGGATTATAATTTTGAACCTATCATATAAGAGTAGTCAAAAAAATTCAAATATAAAATGTAATTTTTAACGTGATAATGATTTGGAAATAGCATACATCTTGAACATTTACTCTTGAAAGATTTAATACTTGGTATGGTGGATAATATGAAATCATGTGAGATTTTAATCTGTTATAGAAAAGAAATAAGAAATGAACATACTCCTTCGTATATGCTTTATGGTATCATTGGTCAATGCAGTCCATGAGTCGTATCTAAGAGTATTATAGTTATAAGGCAGAAGTCGTATAGAGAGTTGATCACAGAAGCTTCTCTATATCTCAGGACTAAAACGAAAAATTATTATGAATGAAAGAGCCGCGAAATCCTCATTACACACAATTATAAGTTTAAAGGATTTTCTAAAAGCCTTTCAATTAAATAAAACTTTAAGAATTAACAATCAAGATTCAATAACGTTTTATAAAATTTAAACTATTGATGCATTATGCGATAACTTACATTACAGAATTCTGATTGTAATCTAGCAGTAATGAGTTATTGTGTATTATAACATAATTACTGTAAGAATTGGTATAGTTCAAATGATTTAATGCCATGGACAACATTATGAATTTAAGCTTACGAACCGTCGAAGCATGGGTATCCTTATAGTTTTGTTAGCTCGGTTTTAAAGGTATAAACTCTTAAAGAATTACTGTTTTTCTTTTTTTACTTCAGTTTAAATGCCTGTCTTAGTTAATTACAGATTATCAAAATATGGAAGGAAGTACAACTGACAGATGAAAAAACTAAATATTACGCGATTTTTTTCACATATGGTAAAAGAAGGGGGAGCGGAGGGGGGTTTATGGCCCCAAACTCCTACTCACTATACCTCATAACACTTCTTATTAGTAATAAAACTTGTTCACGGTTCAAGTTACTAACTTACTTAATAAAGCTAAATTTATTTTACAACTATATTTACCCTATCATAAAATCCTAATGGAGATCATTATTCAAAATTGCAAGGTTAAGAAGGTGATAGAACCTGTACGTTCCGAGAATCTATTTCTGGCGTGAAGCAATTGAATTATCGACTATAAATTTTAAAGCCGCTCCTATGCGTTTATTTGGATGTGTATACATATATTTTGATTAATCCTTTTTTATTGTTTTCAAATTTATATAAAGCTCGACGTCAAATGTAATTTAATTTTCTTAATAGTGATGATCACTGCAAATAGTAAATATTCACCAAAAATTTCAACTCCACGTCAAAACTTTACTTATAGATAAACTCTTTTTACTTTTTGAGGGGCAGTACAACATCACATCGCAAGAATACGTACGCAATAAATCAAAGGTACGTAGATGAGTAGAAGATGAATAGTAATAGAACTTAAGAAAGAAAGGAATTAAACGGAAAATCTTGTTTTTTCCGTGCGACTGATAGCTCGTAGTGTGTACATGCCCTAAGCTCGGCCGGTGATCGGTCGCGCTTGTCAAGTTGAAGGCAAGTGCATAATTATACATTATGGCACGTCGACGTCGTTGGGGTAAATTGAGCTTTAAAGTATAGATAAGCGATCCACTTGACATACGATTGTTGCGCTTTTAATACGAATAGATTTCTTTTTTTTGCGACTCAAGCAATGTTGAAGCCATTTAAGAAACAATCTAGTTTTGGAGTAGACGTCTATTATGGAAGAAAGTAACGCTAATTAGCGTTCTGTGAGAGTAGTGTTTTCAGATAGATTATGATGATTCATAGACTGCAATTAGTATTCATGTCATGTTTAATCAAATATATAATAATGAAATGATAAATAACACGGGAAATTTTATTAAATTTTGCCCAGTTCCACGATAATTTAGCGTAATATATACTTTAAAAAATATCTTGAATGTATTAAGGACTTATCATAATAGGGTCAAATACTTGCACTTTCACACGTTTCTATATTCCTCGTTCTACTGGCGAAGTATTTTATATTATTCATAATACAGTTATTTTTATGACTGAGACATGATCATGAATTTTGTTCGTGGCGTGACATGGTTTTTTTCAGAAATCTACGTGAGAATAGGTCTGAAGCTATAAAAATGTGCATTAAACTGTCCCTCAATGCTACCATTAACATAATAATGACCGAACAGGCTTTTTATTAATCCCTCCTGTTTTTAAACGAGTTTTTTTTCATAGACATTAGGTTCTACTTAATCTGTTAAGGATGTAGGGCCGTCGTTGCATTCAATTGAGCTCAGTATTAAAATGGCTGAGTGTAATCTTTAAAAACATAAAAATATATCTAAAATCCCAAAATAACCCCAAACTAAATAAAACCTTTAGATTACGTTTGGAAGGTACAACTATTATTTTGCGAGGGGAGGTAAATTCTCCGACCTCTTGTCTATCACGAAGAAACTTCTGAGTTTCGGTTGGAGATGTGTGGTTACTGGCCACACTTAAAAGACAGGTGACCATTTTAATTTTCAGGAGCAGTAACGCGTCTACGTGTGATCTAGACTTCCATTCTTGTTCACGTTATTTGTGTATGACGTTGGCTGTAACGACTAGTTAACATCAGGCTGCTTGCATGCCCAATTGCACTGCTTCTCACATAAAAAAAGTTATTGCCTAGCATTATTAAAGTAGAGTAATTACATATTTACACCATCCAACAACGCACCGGTGGCTGATTTACTAAAAATAGATAACAAAATTAAACTTCATCAAGTGATAGTTACCCGTAATTTGGTTTCCTTATTATTCTTCTTTGTTATTAACTCTTAGTTGTTGAACTACGTAAGATTATTTACATCAGCAAACATGCGTAAGTAGAATTAATCGCAAATTATATATTTTCTCTAGCCATCGTAGTCATATAGCATACTAGTTCACTGCATAGCATACCTACATAGCATAGTGTGGGAAAGTGGGCAGTACAGAATTTTTATGTGGTATTTAAGTAATTAGATTTGTCTCACGTATTTAAGTCAACCAGATGCGATAAATTATTTTGTACCATAAACATATTATATAAATAAAAACTTAATACCTAAGGACTTCATACTGTACTTACTTTTCACATTTCATATAATTTTTTGTAATGAATTGATGAAAATATTGTTATCTTGTTCTTATCTCGCTACTCGTTGCTTGTCTAATGCGAAAGGTTTCTTTAAAGCTACGACATCATGGAGGCATCATAATGATTTTGCATTTTTATGCAATTACAGGAGAGCTTCGTCACATGAGAATGCTCAAGATATGACTTCCCGGAAAGCACTTAGCTATGATCGGGCTGCCGGGAACGAACACAGGATGTTTACGCAACTTTTTTATGTATCAATTAAGTCCTGCCTCTTCTTTTAATTACGTAACTTTTAATAGACTATCTTACATATGTGCAACTAAGGAAAGAGTTACTTTAAATTAAATTCACGAAGTAATATCAGAGTATGCTTCTTACTTTAAATAATTACTTTAAATAAATTTGGTCGAGTTTTAGTGCTCGCGTATGGTTGTACTGAATACAAACATGTAAATGCTAATAAACCCACCGATAAAACATTGAACGTGGATTTCCGCATAGGAAGTAAGCGTATTTTATCTTATATTTTACTTATTCCACAATTTCACGTACATTAATATGTTTATAGTTACATAAACTAGGTGTAGGAAAACATCTAGTGTATGTTAATAGAAACGTTTAAACAACAATATCATAAATTGGTTTTATATTAATCCAAATAGACGGTACGATAATTATTTGAAGAAAAGTAGCGTTAAAATTCTTGTTTTTATAAGTATAACCTTATCAGCCTGCTTGAAATAATGTCTTCACATGTAACATAATAATTTTTGACGTAGTTTCACGGAAAGATAGAAATACTTTTTTTATATTCTAAATGAACTAGAATTCGAATGTAACAAACAATCTTTGTCACATTAATCAAAGGAAAAAATATGAAATAACATCAAACAAAGTCTTGTTATTTGCCGTTTCCAAATAAATAATTGACGGTAACTACGAAATTAAAAAAATAATCATAAATATTTGAAAAATACAATTTAAACTCTAGTAAGACTGTTAACATATTCACTTTAAAAATATGTATAAACAAAATGTATGTAGGTACATATTAGCCCAATATTTTTTGATACATGGCAAACAATGATATAATACTTCCAAAAAAATGAAAGGAAATCTTGAAACAAAATAAATAGACAGCTAACAAAAATGTACGACATTCCATAAATAGTAAAAGCTGAGATAGTCGCGTCGTGATCGGACAAAAAGAGAAAAAGCCCAAGAATATTTGTCCAAACGAAACGTGCCAGGGTACGCGAGGCGGTGGTGAACCGAGAAATTTCACGGGAGTGCTTCATGGTAATGACATTTAGAGGCGTGACTAGTCACAGAGGAGTACCGTACATCGACCACGGATTCCGCGAACGGTAATGTTCACGGGAAATGTTAAAAGGAGAACAATTTTTTGTGCACGTTTTTATTAGCATGGGCCGCAACCGATGTAAATTATTTTCGTTACAATGTTGCGCATGCAGTCGAGAGTTAGAATTTTGCTCGCCAAACGCATAACGAATTATTATTATGATATACTAGTGGAACCAAAATTTTTGATTTTATAATGATAGGTGCTGCTGGAAGATTAAAATATTTGGACTTATGTATTTTTTATTTAGGAAATCCAAAAATAAAAATTGTAAAAATCAAACACAGCGTTACCTTGAGCCTAGATTCAAATATACATATGTATTCCATATATATAGGTATTTTTTATTTTATAAAGCCGGTCATATCATCACATTGTTACGCTATGTGCACATTTCAAACTCAGTTACCGCACGTATTACTATATGTTCCAGAAAATCACTAATGCTATTTATCGTACCTGCCGGCAGTCAAGCACGCAATCTCTCCCCATATGGGAGGATGTTCAAAGTTAAGGTCTCATGTTTAACGATAAAGGAGTCACGACGAGCCTTCCGGGTCCTTTGGGAGCCTTGTACCAACTGCGGTCAACGGCCGACCTTTGAATGGACAATGGGTACAAGTAATGCTTGATTCGAGTTCTATTACTACTACTGAAAAGCATTTTTATTTATAAATAACTGTTACATAATGCAAATAAATCTAGTTTTTATTTTTATTATGAAAGAGTAAGAAACGGGCATGCAGGCCATTTGATGTTAAGTGGTCACTGCAGCAAATGGATAACCACGTCCAATCTCAAACAGAACAGAAGTTCTATTTAAGGATGTATATCCTGGATGGAGAATGTATATCCGGCAACCACACCTTTCCAACCGAAATACGATACATGAAGGACATGTTGCTATACGGCGGGTTATGTGTGTGGTGGTGGTGCCGCTCCGAGCGAGCTCTAATGGCTCTACCACCTTTTGTATATATATAAGTATATTAAATTATAAAAAGCAAATTTTAAAACATAACGATAATAACAAAAGACTTAAAAATAAAATACTGCATCCAGATTACTGTCTTTGGGATAAGTTCCCAGAAAACTGGCAACATTATCTCGTTATTTATTTTATATGAGAATTGTTACTAAAATCAAACTTATACTGATCTGTACTTATATAATAAAACTCTTAGTGAACCGTGTATCTCCATCCAACATTATTTGAAAATGTTATTCTAATATTTAATATTATAAATACATAGAGCAAATACACAGTGTTTAAATGGAATCTGTACGTCTGTTACCGCATCACGTGAAAACGCCTAAACAAATCTCACTGAAATATATTTTATTTTGTAGCCTTTATACTGAGGCAACATTTAAAATATTTAGGAGGTTGAACGGATGTATTCTTTCACCTGTCCTAAAGTCCCGCAGATAAAATAGAAGAAACTCTAGAAAAATCAACAAAACCATAATTATGTGCGTGTAATTTTAAAATAATTACTGATTACCAAGTTCGTACTTTGAAATTTTGCAAGATAGCGAAACTAAAAACCGTTTTTAGAAGATATCGCACAGGCTAGTCTTGCTTAATTAACAGGTTTTTAGGTAAATTTTACAGGAAGTACCATTTATGTATATAGGAATATAGTATCGAAAATAATATTAAGTGAAAATAAAAAGTAAACAATCATAAAAAGTATAAGTATTTTTATAACTATATAATGACCTGATTATCTGTATAATACTATAGAGTAATTGTTTTAATAGAGGTATATAACACTGCTAATCTTGAAACTACTGAAGCGATAGTAATAAATTCTGTCACTTCTAGCTTCTCATTACATCCAGATGGAACTTAAGTGACGTGGAAATAGGGTTGCTAACCAGACAAAAAAATACTAGTGTTTTCTTCATTTATACCATTTCTTTTTGTGTATAAGAATAAAATAACTAAAAGTACTTTAATTTTCATTATACATAGAAGACGTAATGATGTACTTGAGCTATTTGTAACATATGTTAACGAAGGAAATCATCATTTTTACTCGGAAAGAATGAATGAAACGACAGATGTCGTTAAAATCATTAATATTCTGATTATTTTGTTGGTGCTATTAATAATCAGTACACAATATAATCAAGAATGTATGTAAGTTCTATTTTTTGTATCGATACTTTTTATATTACTATTTTCCCCCTTTAAAAATAAATTAATTTTATTTTATCTCAAAAATGTTGGTAGCCCTACATATAAGGTATTTCAACAAGGTTGAAACTGCAGGGCAACGATTGATAGGAATACTTACCCACGTCAACATAACTTGTAATGTTTTTCGCAAACAATATTTTCAGACTCTCACATGATAGGCAAGTAACAATCGTAATGAATCTCATTATGATTGTGTTCGTCTGAATATCTGCTTTCTCCGCATATTAGAGATTTATTTCGTTATGCTATGCTCTGCGGAGATCGTGATATATCCATTTAATGTATAGTTTATATGCTATTCTTTGAAATCGGAAAAAGGAAATCTATTCTACATTATGGCTCTATACACTGGTCATGTAACAGCAGTTAATCCTAACTTTCTACTTCAGATTAATCTCTGTAAGTTTTATTTTTCTCGAGGTTTCTCCTATAATTTATATCTTTGAACGTATTTATCTGATCACAATTTCCTTAGAGAACTATAGGAACTCGTATCTGAGTTATTATAGGTTTTTTATACCATACGATGTTTGTCGTGTCTTTATACACAAAATTTATTTATTGTCGTTGTTACTAAAATACTTTATATTCCCGAAATAATTATGAGTAATAAAGATATATCTTTAACAGATATTTTACGTATTCGGTAATGAATGGTAGCTACACCTACTTAATATTTGAAAGACATAATTTTAAACAAACTTAATTATTAATGTAAAAGTCACATAGCTATACATTTTGGAATTAAATGTTATGAAATGGAACAAAGAGACAGACATTGTTGTATATGTATATTTTAATCTTCACATATTATTTTATACGTAATAAAATAAATGTCAATGAAATAAAAATTAACTTTTAATTTATTTATTTTGCCTATAGATATTCAATAATACTTTTTAGTTGGGTTACTTGGTGCTGGTTTTACAAATGAAGTCAATCTGTTTAAGCTGTCTTGTCAAGGAGTTCTTATGTGTACTTTTCACATTCTAATTTTCAGCTCAATCTAGTACCAGGAAGTACGCCAATTTTACTTATATGATTAACAAAAACCTAGTATTTTACATAACATCCGAGCCTGTTATTGAAAAGAACCTAAATTCTAACAACATCAGTATTCGTTATATAAATTATAAGCTTTAATATCAAACGTAAGGTCCGCGCGGCTGAAACGCCCGCGGCTTGCACGAGACAGATCTTGTTTATGGCTATTTTCCGCTCCTTTGTTTGTTCCTCCCTTTGTGCACTTGCGTTGATTGGCCGGTCACTGACCATTGATTCATGTTTACACTTTCTATACTATTTTATATGAATGCACTTTTATTTTTATTTTTCTAGTTTACAGACACACCAGTTCCGGCTAGTCATTTAGCGTTGCTGTCATGAACGTTTAAAAATATTGTTACTCAACACACAGACTCATGGACTGCATGCGGAAGAAAATTAAATACTTAAAAAATACGAAAAGCAAAATTGTGGAAAAATATGTGCACGTATGTGTGTTTACTTCTTTCTTCGTTTGTTGTGCAAGGAGAAACACGTTTTGAAAATAATTTTAATTAAAGGAAGACATTAATTATCAATGACTTTTTAATTCATACGACTTTGGTTTTACACTCATTTTTATATCTGAATAAATAATCTCTATCATTATCTCCTATCTATGGGTATAATGCAGTTTTCCCCGCACCATATCAAGACATGAGTAACAATTTTCAGTAACCAATTTGATGCGATCTAACAAAATGTTTATTAGTTTGAATTATATAATTTGAAAGCGGGATAATTATGACAAAAAGAGGGTAAATTACCAGCGTGTGATTGAGCACCTCCCGCCATGAACGTAGCAATCACTGGTATAATTGCTATGTTTGTGGATCTAAGTGTTGGTTGTACATTAATTCCTTCTGCATTACCGACTATTAATGCCCACATGTTTTGTTGCTCCGGGCCACTGGAACTATTACTTCATATCGCCTGCCGGGTAACGTCTTCCTACTTTTAATAAGGGGTTTCAGTTACTTTTATCAAACGGGATATACATGCGAAGTTATTAAGGAATAATCTGTAATGGATACGCAAGTAAAATAGGATGTAATCTTACAGTTTAAATGTAAACTTGGTTATAGAAGTCATTTTTATGAAAAAAAGAACTGACTGAATTTATCATATGAATACTAACTAAATTCACTGTAGGTATGAATTATATATTTATTTTATTATTATGAAATAGTAAACGGGCATGCAGGCCACCTGATGTTAAGTTAAGTGGTCACTGCAGCCCATGGACATCCACGTCCAATCTCAAATATAACAAAAGTTCTATTTAAGGGTAGACGCGGATGCGTTCCTACTCTTAAGGACTAAGATGGTCGCCTTCAATAATGTGTATCCGGCAACCAAACTTCCCCAACCGAAACACAATACATGAAGAACATGTTGCCTTACAGTGGGTTATGAGGGTGGCGGTAGTGCCGCCCCGTGCGAGCTCTAACGGCTCTACCACCATAAGATAAATTTTGAAAACATCTTAATAAAAATAAAAGATTAAAACTGTTTGACGACCGAAGCTTATAGGGAGTTAGTCCTTTTTGCCACTTCCTTATTGAATGCTCTATATTACTGCAGATTATGGTCCCCTCGGCGTGTAAAGTGGGCAAAGTATTAAGACATTATTGAACAATAGTGATATGATCTCAAGGAAAATAACCATTACTATACCTTTTATGTTCATCAAATATTTGGGAAATTATAACTAGTTACTTTTTGAGATAGTTCCATAGGCACAAGTAGTACGCATTAGCGTGACAAGAAATAAATCAAGGTAAATTTTAATAACATTATATTTCTTAAGTAGTAATCTAATATTTCGTATCCAATGTGATGAAGTTTGGTTTCCTAAATTAAAAACACTTTTCATTACTTAGATCCAGCGTTGACGATGATCAATATTTTTTTATAAATGGTCAGCACAGTCAGTGATATTGTTGTAATATAAAAAGTAAAAATTCTAAAATAAAAGTAGCGTTAGCTGTTCTTTTAAACAACAACTGTCTATCATTGAAAGTTTCGTCGAAATCAACATATTGCATTTTATGGGTGTTATTTTTATAAAGAACCCTAAAATTTTCGCAAAATAATAAAATATCTAAATTAATTCTCACAACATCAGCTATCAGACAGTAAAATTCTCGACGATATCAGTTCAGCACTTTCGGAGATTACCCAGAATAAACAAACAGACAGGCAGACAAAAAACATGTACGTTGTATACGTTCACATACACTCATTAAAACCAAATATTTTGATTTATTTTTTTATATGTTTACATGTGTGTATTTGTACCGTTTATAAATAATGCTCATTGAACTGATATACTGTACCTTAGTTTATGTTCCTATTAAAAGAGATATGTACTCTATTAATCCAGCAACTAGGTTCTTTTATAATAATATGTGGTCAACTATCCTATGAAGTACAATATTGGTCGACTATAAACAATAATTTACGCAGGAAAAGCTAATATAAACACTTCATATCAAATACCCTTCACTAATTTATTTCATGAGGAACTGATTAATTAATTAATTAATTAATGTAATATTCTTAGCTTATAACCAATTTCTTAGAGGAAAAAAGTGATACTTAATTAGTAAAAGTAGTATTTCAAGCTTATTCTATTTTGTTTTATATTCCTACAACTATTATTTAAATTTATGTAAATTTAGATTTTAGATTTAAAGTCTAAAGTTAACTTAAAGTCTAATTTAGGTAATGGCTGTGGCAAAACAGCGTAGAAACTGCTTTATAAACCTAAAGAAATATCCTTGATCAGTATTGGAGTATGATGGGTAAATATAAAATAGGATACCGCAAGCCAATGCTAGTGGCTATCACGATTCACCGCTTCGCCACTTCCCTATTGACTGCTCTAAATCACTACCAATATAACTCCGCACCGTGTAAAGTAGATATTGTAATGAACAAGCCAACGTATGTTGTAATATATTATAAGGTTATATCAGGGAGCTTATATTCAGGCGAAGAATATTTTATTATTCTCATATATACAATGATGAAAATCTTAAAACTAATTACAATAAAAACCTAAACTAAACAATCTAAAGGGAGTCCGTGCCCATGCGGCATGGTTTCAAGAACGCTAGCTGCATTCCCACGTTGGATAGAAATCGCAATTCTCTGCGAGAGATATGAACCTCTTGGCACCGGTAAGTATATTTTGTATATAATTTATCAATATTTAACAGTAATTGTATGTGCATTAATTATTTAATATATTTTATAAAGCCTGTTTACATATCACGTTTGCGAGTTGAATCTGGGGTGTATCATCCGTACGGGACAACCGTACGTGTCAATACTAGTTCGGAGGTCATTCTTTGTAATCTTTGTTATGCAAAATGGTGACCCAATTTAGGTCTACATACGTATCCCCCAGGTTGTGTCAATTTCATTCAATTAGGTCACCATGTAGCCCACTACCTAATGCATATCACGTAGCTAGCCAAGGTGTGTAGGAAACGCACGAAATCATTAAGTTCCTGTTAATTGTATTATTAATGTAGGTTATACCTAAATACTGCTAGATTCAGTTCAGATCTTAAATTTATTGCTTGCTTCTTTAATAAACCAAACTATATAAATATATATCAGGAATGACCCAACGTGATATGTCATTCATACTAGAAACAATTTAACTTCATCTTTTTTCATTTTTCATCTTTTCATTTTAACTCATCATCATTGATTGTATTATATTGTATTGTATTGTATTCAGTCAGTTTAAAGATAAGGCGACATATGAAAGTATAAATTATTTAAAATTTAAGAGCCCTCTTGCATAAGCGATACAAAGTCACATAATGCTGCGAAAGCTTAGAAATCGTTGAAATATGATAAATCCACGAACACATTTCAATTTCATTCATAAAGTGAAAGCGATAATTAAGGTTTCTTTTTGTTCCTGTAACCAATATTGTTTGACGAATTGGTTCCTCGCCTTGTTGTAATAAATCTCGTCGCCCAAAAAGTTACAAAAAGACCAATAGTTTTAGGCGTTGTATTAAAATTAGGTAATTCGCAGCGATGTTTAAAATACATATTTAAATTTTGCAAACTGTAAAATATACTCTTAGATGAGTGTTTCACGTTAATAGTTAAGTGACGTCATCGTTTATTTGTTATCAGAGTGCTTTGAGTCGAAGTTTAAGGACTGACTGTAGAGTTAGCGACCTAGACTAAACTCTGCAAAGGTTTATAAACAATACGCTCTACAATTATTTAAACCTTAAGGTTTTTCCATTAGCCTACGTATGGCCGAATGACCAAAATATCTCAATTTTTCCCGCACTCAACGTACTTACCGTCACGAAACTGACAGAAAACTAAACATCTAATGGATGTCGTACATAACGGTCAATGAGCACACATTTAGAATTTTGTCGAAATAATTTTATGTTTGACATAATATGTGAACATCTAATACTTTTTTACACATCTGTTCATTGAAACGTTAAGGACAAACGCGGTGGAGCAGATCTAGCCTGATTAAAATATTTGCCACCAACACTTTTTTTGTAAAAAGAAGTAGTTAAGTAAAGAAGTAGTTCAATTCATTTGATGTTACTGGCTACTATTGTCCATGAATACCGATCATCAAAATCAAGTATTTCTTTGCTACTACCTGAAGTTAATCATCGACGTTATTCTAAAGATACCTATACGTACCCAAAAGAAATTAGGTAAGCATTAACTGAAAACCAATCAATTAAAATCAAT
>DWON01001794.1:0-22971 GCA_018251015.1 Phocides pigmalion okeechobee
CTCAGTTGGTAGAGCGGTGGACTGTAGCTGGTGTAATTGTTATCCATAGGTCGCTGGTTCAAATCCGGCTCGAAGGAATTTTTGGTTTTGCTACTAACATTTATTTGAATTATTAGCCGTGAGCGGCTCCGGCCGCTTGGTAATTTTATTTTGTAACTAGGTGTGCTACGCGATATTATACTCATTTAATACCCCTCACAGTACCATATCACCCTTTGTAATTACACGTAAGACCCTTTTTGGGCCCCATTGCGTATTTTTCTTTAAAGAACAATATTTTGACCGAATACCGCCATTACTTCTGACTTTAAATTGTGATAACCCTTAATAGAATATATACATTTTAATAAAAGCTACATACTATGAATATATGCTCAGTCTCTTGAATTTATTTAAGAAGTTCTGATTTAATGTGATATCAATATCAAACACACAGCCAATTCGACCGATTGCTAATTGCAAATTGTCTGATTACTTATTATCCAAACTATTATTTATGTAAACATATGCAATGTGCATGCAAACTTTTTTATCTATATATCGAAAGTGGTAAATCTCTAGGTTTCTTATTGAGATTAGACATTAAATATTTTTATCAAAATAATTTCACAATTTTACTTTAAACATTTTACAAAAACAAGAATCGGATATTGATGATTTAATTCTTCTGTCTGTAAAATTCATAAAATGTAAATATACCAATATATTACTGAATACGCTATATTGATGACAGATAGTCATGAATCAACGATGATATTATTACACAATTTTAGAAATAGAAAAATATTTATTCATCATCATAACAAAAGGCAAAAATATTAAAAAAGAAAACAAAATGTAGATATATAATGAGGAAAAAGCAATGAAACCAAAAAGTAAAGAGAAAAAAAAAACAGATGTAAAATTAAGTAATATTTAATATTAGAAGTAATATTTAATATTGTGCTGCAGTACGCCATTATTACAATGAGAAAATGCCCTCACGCAATTTTAATACATTTTCAATTAAACTAATATTACAGATCACTCCCCTCTCCCCAAAATGGAGGCAGGCGATAGAGAAAAGAATAGAAGAAGAAAGAAGACTAACGATGTTAGCAGTGACACGTGGTGCCAGGCTCAACCCGGGACAGTTCTGGGATCTTCCTGGAACGTTCCTGTTTGCAGTTTATGTTATGACCGCTCTTGGTACGTCAATATAAAGAATCTTCTAGAACATGTATTTAAAGCAAAGGAGAAGATAGCAGAACTACGTCATATTTCGCTTATATTCACTTGGAAAAATATAGCTACCAACAACACTCGAAACAAAAATATGAATCTTCAGGAGTAGCAACGCATTTGTGTACGTCCTCAGATTGGACTTAACTCCTGTTTGAGGTCCGATGTAGAAATCCATACACTGAAACGACTCTTACATAATTAAACTAAATCTAATTAATTACTATTATTAATCATTATTAAATTGGCAATTAGAAATCACTAATCGTGAGTTATCGTTACATAGTAAAATCTATAAATTCCGCGATGATATTAATATGAAATAATTAGCTACGACTTAGAATCTATGTTAGACCAAGATAATTTACGTTTACTATAATACATTTGTACTTTAAAAAAATAAGTACTTCATTATTTTCAGGTTTCGGCGCCCCAGTACCGTACACAGTGTGGGGTAGGACGTCGGCACTGATCTACGCAATACTGGCTGTTCCAACGCATATTTATTTAAGTAAACATTTAAAGTATTTTAACATTGCATTTTATATTACCTACTGTATATATTTATTGTATATTTTAAAGGTAGTAGAGCCGTTAGAGCTCGCCCCGGGCGGCACCACCGCCACCCTCATAACCCGCCGTAAAGCAACATTGTTCATGTATTGTGTTTCGGGAATTACGGGCAAACACAAATGCTGTATTTATGTTGGACCTACAAGATTGGGAGACATTGCGTTTGTACATTCGTAGATGATACACAGATCCTAAAAATACAATATTACCGTCAATTGTTCGTGCATCTTCAGTCTAGAGAATACAGCTCCAGTTTAGTTCCGCCTCCCACATCGCTGACTCGATCTAATATATGCGCGCCGCTGCCTATGAGTTAAGTTACGTATTCATAACTCCTCTCAGAATTATCACGTTCGCCCTAACGTTGGCCAAGTGAAGATTGATAAAGATCACGCTTGCATGCGTGTCAATACTAGATTTACGGACTGAGCCAATTTTACTCAAATTAAATCTATTGCTGAATATACAAAACTGAAACATTATTTTTTAAATACATATGTTGGTTTTTAATTACGTAATGAAATGTAGGTAAATGGTAGTAAATTAATTTTAAGACTACGAGCCAGATTGGCTCGCAAAATAATTTAACAGTTAATTGCTTTACATAAAAGATTTTTATGAATTACGAATATGTACAATCTGGTAAGAGCCAATATATATATTGTTACCGCCAAAGACTTAGGTTAAAAGTCTATTAACAAGTATGCATTACCACGTTGATAAACTCTGAATAGATTTAACAGACATCTTCTTTAACATTATTTACTTAAATTAAAAGGTACATTCAACGTTTGACCTAATTAGTTACACATCAGTTATATTAGTTCATAACACTTGTTTATTAAGTATCAAATCTTCTGTGTAAACTAATATAAATAACGTTATTTTCAGTGGTAAATGCAAGCACTTGTGTGGTTGTCAACATGGATGAATATACGCAGAATTTGAAAACAAAGCTGGATGACAAAACTACTAGAACTAATTCTACGTTTGAAAATACTGGAGGTATGTATTATCTTACCAATATGACTTTAGAAAATAAATATCAAATCTTACTAAATGTTTCAAAGTGCAAAATGAGTCATAATTTTATTTCAGTAAAATTTGTTTTATTCCACAGATAATCCTAGTCATAGTAGAGATTCAGAGTTCTTGAAAGTGTCCAATGAATGGAGAGTGCGAAAAGGTTTACGTGTAAGTTTTAAGATTTCTTTTCATTTTAATGTTATACTCATGTATTTTTCCCCCTTTCCATAATTCTGTACCTATTACTGTTTTATCTTTTGAACACTTAAATGTTACTTATTCAATTCCTACCATCAATATCATACATTAACACTTCTCCTGCGGAGTTTAACACTGCTTGCGGCTTGTACACACCTGTGCTGTACATGGATTACGGGCGAATATAAGTGTTGCATTTACGTCGGCGCTACAAAACTGGGGATGGACATTACGTCTGTGTATTTGTAAATGATACAAGATGCTAAAAAATACAGTATTACAGTGAATTTTCGACGTATCTTAATTTATGGAAATAAACTCCAGATTAGTTTAGCGTCAAAGTGTTAAAAAGTTTTGTGCGTGTTCTATTCTGTACTAATTGTACGTTATTTTTTTTTTGTTTTCCATAGAGCATCCTAAACGTATTTTGCTTCGGTCGTTGCGTGCCACTAGCAACACTGGTCTACTACATTCTAGGCGTTGTAGCCTTTGGTGCGCTTAGAGGAAGAACAGCTTTGGAATCAGTAATGTTCCCATTGGAGTTTACCACTACTGGTGGCTTGGAACGCGTGAGTGTTTTTCCTAAATATTTTTTCCTAATTAATCAGTATATAAATAATAGTTAATCTGTGTAAAATAATAATTAATCTGTATATATATCACAATTGCAAAGTAATAGGTTAGTTAAAAGGAATACTTCTAGTTTTTAATTTTTATGTGACTAACGTAGCTCATATCGAGGGTTAAATTGTCATTTAAATTAATAACCATATAATTGCATTATTCAAATGGAGTAAAAATAATTATACGTACGTACATAAGAGTCTACAAGGAAAGTTCTGAAGCGTAAAAACTGATAAAATGGTAATAAGGAAAAATTATATGTGCCCGTAACACATCAGTTCGCTAATCCATCCCATTGGTCGTCTATTATTTATTTTAGTTCTAAGTAATAATTTCAGGTAGAAAGCCACGTGCGTATTCTCTATGGGTTTTACGTAGAGGGCGCGATGTGTTTATTAGCATGTGCACTGGCAACACTGAAACGGCACAGTAGCGCCGCCATCGCCGGCGTGTCAGATAGCTATCGGTTGTTCAACACTGAAAAATGTGAGGAGTGCCCGAACGAAGAGACCAGAGGGAAGATTTGACACTAGGACAAAATATTAGCATAAATAAAATACTGAATATTTAATTAGATAATTTACGTTGTACTTAATTTTTCTACCTGATAGAGCAAACAATAAAGATTTAGTTCTGATTTCGTATTATTTTTTTAAGTATATTTTATTTCCATCCTTAGGCTATAATCGAATATATTAAAGAATATAATGAAATAAGAAAAGAATAAGTACTACTAAAATAATTGTATCGTACCTATCATTGTTTATTCCGTTACGTCCAATAATTACAATGTAAAGGGTACTTTTACTAGCTGTCCATATTATATTAGGGTATGTTCCCTCTCCCGGTTTTCGCTCTATTCAACTCACTATTGTATTCGATACCTACTCTCTCAATTTGCATAGACATACATATTTTAGAAGTAACGTTAAAGATTTTCTAAACGCTTTGACCGCGGCGCGCATGTATCAGATCGAGTTAGGATTGAGGGCGGCGGACTAAACTGGAGCCCTTTTCTCCAGACTGAAGATTTACCGACTGGTCACACAAATATTGCAATTTTAGCATCCGTATAACATATACAGACGTTGTTTCCGCTCGCAATCTTGTAGTGCCGATGTGAACACAGTACTTGTGTTCGTCCGTAATCCATACAGATATGTATTGACAACACAGGTGTGTACAAGCCGCAAGTACGTCGCGCCGCACAATACACAGCGGAGTTGTACCTGCCAGGGAAACTGTTAAACGTTAGCACAGTCATAACTAACATTTTAACACGCAAGAAAGCAGTGCCGCGATTTCTCATTCGCCTAATCGTAAAAAAATGTATTTCTAATATTTAAAATACAATATTCCTTGTATATGCAACAGGTATATATTTTAAATTAAAACAACAATCCCAGTTTATTAATTTATTTACCATTCCTACAAACTAGTCAACGGCTATTTACAGCTTTCGATATACTACCAAAGAAATTGCAATAGGTTTGTAATTCTACTTGTAGTATTAAACATTGGTATCTGTTGTTTTATATCACAGTAATAATAGTTAAAGAAGAAGATTACAACTTTTAGTAAATGTCCAAAAGCATTATTTAATTCTAATATTTTGTATGAATTTTCCTGCTATATTGTTAATGGTAAAACAAGTCGATAATACTAGAAGTATTATTATAAATGACATATACATATATAGCCTTCAAATTTCATAGTAATTGCATTAAAAACTAAAGTGGAATTTTATATTTTCTCTCATTTGCAAAATGAGCCTTACTGCAAAGCCAGTAAGTTTGCATTAGCAAATTATGTTGATATACACAGTTCTAGCCCTTGCTTCGCTTTTCTTTCAACACATCGTCCTCTGGTGTGTCGGAGGACCCTTCTATGCTTTTCTTTTCTTTTAAGGCTTCCTTCACGGCGTCCACCATTTCATGAGGTTCCGATATTGACACTTTTTTACCTGGAATTGTTGCCATACACAATAATTATTATGATATAGGTAATGATTTATTTCACAATTCTCGAAATAAAATGTGATGCTTTGACTATCTACAATCATAATTAGAATTTAACAAGATATAATAATTACAACGACATACTACCTATGTAATAAATATACATTTAATCAATAATAAATACTAATATATTCCAGCTAAATATTTTTCGGTTACCAACCAAGTTGAAATCGTTTCAGTGGATAGCTTCTAAAATTAGATATCATAGAGATGAAATGACAATTTTTTTGAAATATATATTTTACGTTTAACTAAAAACGATTTAAAATATGTTGAAATACCAGACAGGGACGATATTTTTTTTTAATATTTGAGTTACGTTTAACTAATTAATACAGTGGCACGAAATAAAGGTCCTACTATGCACCGCACAGCATCATATCGCATTGCAAAAATTCCGACAAAATCATAGAATACACAGCATTTCATACAAATCAAATAACTGCGTAAATCCTACACTGTAGGATAATAACGTTATTGACACAACTAAACGAAATGACAACTAAGCCCCTTTTTAAGGGTCTACAATCTAGTAGAAATTTTTAGAAAAACTCTAAGAATTTATATCTTTTCAAAGGTAGTAGAACCAAAATTCGACTGGTGCCAGCTACACAGCCACCCTCATAATTTGTCGTGAAACAATTCTAGTATATCGGTTTGAGAGGTGTAGTTTTGCCGACTACACCTAAAACCAGATGACTTTCTTAGTCCTCATTACAAGCAATTTATCTACGTGCATCTTCACATAGGAGTTCAGGTCCTGTTTGTAACCACAAACGGCTGTTGCAACCGCACATGGACGTACATGAGCAACAGCGACTACATACGATCAGATGGTCTGCATGATTGACACTTTCTTCATGTACAAAAAAAATACAATTCTCATACTTCATATACAAAAAGAAATATCTTATACTTTTCATATGACAAGATTAGGAAAGAAACATGGAGATTCTAAATAATCGCTTTTACCCCTTCCTATGTACATACATCTGGACCAATAGTAGATGTTAGATAGACGTTACTATGCCTTAGCACTAAGAAGTCTGCATCGGTCCAAAATGTAGCCGGCAATAACCTACAGACACAGTACATTATGCAGAGGATCAATAACGACTTCTAGATAGGGCAACTACACAAGGTTGGCAACTATATAGTTAGGTACCAACTTCTACTGGCCTCGGTAGGAGCTGCCTTTTGCATCCTATTACTATTTATTATTCATATACATCCTATTACTATCCTATTATTACCGCATTACTATTCCATCAACCATATTATAAACGGACAAAGCCGTACATCACTTGTTATTGCTATATGTAACATGATGCGGTACGGCACGGTTTAATTTGCATTTGCATTTTTCCTGTCAATATGTTACAGCGACTTCGATACAAACTGATACTCAATGAATTTACACTCAAGGTGTTTTCCAATACTATATAGTACTTAAAATTTAATATAGTAAGTTCTTTCAAATTCAATTATAAATTCAACTCATATTCAAACTACTCTCATCATAATATATGTATTTATTATTCAATCACTCACACGCTAGTTGAGATAATCTTCTTAAACTGTATCATCTACAAATAAATAGAAAGTGCAATAAAATGTATTTTCTTATTAATGGGATTTGTTTTCAGTAAGACTATATTTTAATATTAAATAGAAATTTAGATGAGAGAATACGTATTCTATATTTTGAGTATGTTATAAAATTAAATCAAAGCTAGCAATGAAGTGTTATTTTAAACTAATTATAGAATAAAAAGTATTTATCATTTATCGGGATAGTACCTAGAACATATTCCCCTTTACATCTTAAACAAGTTAAACAAATAAATTATTAAAAATATTAATGTCCTTTTCAGAGTTTAAGAAAGACACAAATATCAGTAAGCGACAGGAACATTTTCTCAATAATTGTTTAACTGTTTTATGAGTAAAGAGTATTGTTTCTGTGGACTATAGCATGATGGTGTCACGGGGCACGTCAAATTGGGGTATCAATGTAAAATAAAACAACGATTAAGTAAACATTGCGTATATTCACAAAATTACTATTTACAGAATTTGTATAACCATCATACTACATCCGTCTACATGTCACTTTGATACTTTGTTCCATCACTATTGTTTGACATGTGTCACTTTGACACACTTCGAGCCATTCAAAGTTCCATTCAGCCAAGATTATATTGTACTGATACCAGCATACAGATATTATCCATAGAGTAGGAGAGCCAGCCTAAAATGTCTCGAAAAAAAAAGGGTAAGCAAATGATGTTATCTATCCGTCTCTTCTTCTTGCACGTGCGTACTGAGTAATCGTCTTTTTTACTAAAATGCTGAAAGTTAACCTAAAATGTCAACGAAAAAGATCGAATTAGAGTAAAAATTAGATACTGCTTAATTGCAATTATATTCATTTGAGCCAATAAAATGACAATACTATGTGCTAAAAATGCTCGAATTATTTAAATTAAAAACGCGCCATGAATATTTCCCTTCGCATGTGTGATTAAACAGAGATAAGTATGGATCTTCCTTCTCTTATTATTTGCTTCTCTACTCCACGTATAATATCTCTATGGAGATACCAGTCATTAATATGAATTTATTAGATTTTGATATTAAAAGACATTGTAGCCTTAAAGGTTACATACAGTAATATTATTTAAAGAGACTGCAAATATTAAAATGGTAGTTTATATACATTATTAAGTGTAGAAAAGAGCTACTTCCAAATATAAACAAAAATTACAGTTATTTGTACGAAAATCGCTAAATTGTATGTGCGTAATAATCGCTTACCACAACAGACCGAAAAAACAATTAAAAAGAAATTTATGGCAATACCAATCCATAGATAAAACAAGTAGCTTAATTTTATAATGATTATTAAAATTCTATGACTGTATTGTGACACTTAAAAGGTATTGTATATTATATACCTTCTCTTAATAGATACTTTAGGCAATATTCAATGTTATTTTTTTAAACTGAATATTTTAAAGAATAAATTTTCAAATCATACTTTTGTACTCATAATTATTACGCTTCATATAATTTAGGATTTTCTTTTTTTTGCTTTTCCAACGTCCTTTCATAGCCAAAAGGCATGTCTAACTCTCTATATTCATCGCCTCTCTCCAACTCTTTCTGTCGCATGTATTCGTGATAGCCTACTCTATCGGCGGGATCATTGACAATAAGGATGTAACTCATAATGACCGCCATACCGAAACCTACTACAAAAGCGAATGAGTTCCTCTTATAAGCGTCAATTAGACTGTCTATAAATGTCCACGAACTATCGTCACGGGAACTAGAATCCGAATCGCGGTTCATATGATGGATTTTTTGGGTGTCATCGGACGATTTTGTACTACTGCTACTATTTTTTGAGTTGTCTGCAAAACAAATGTATCTTCGTTGACTGTTTGTACAAGCACTATATTACAAGCAATCGGTAGCACCTTCTCTAACAATGTGTAGACTTCTTATTTTAGAATCAGCCTTTTTGTGTTATCAAGAACACTTTGGTCGGTATCAAGACGGCCAATATTTTATCGTCTCTTACCATCTCTGTCGTAGGAGACGCCGTGTATTTGACCCGGAGTATCTTCCTCCAACTCTGCGTAGGCGTACATCAGTGCTTTCTGCTTTGCGCTCAGTGACTTTGGTACCTAGAAGGAAACATATTCTTATATGTTACTGAAGGTTAAGAGAAACGAGGTCATTTACTGCTATTGTGTATTTACTTTTTGGTTATTTACTTAATGAGGTGTTATATGCAACACTCATAGTAATCAAATATAATAAAAAAGGTTTTAAATTTCTAGGATCTAAATTAAATCCCAAGTATGAAATTGTAAAAATATCCAATACACAATGAACACTAAGGCTTTGTTACCACTAAAGCATCCGACGAAAAAATCTCCAATTACAAAAATCGAATGAATCGAAGAAATGATTGTGGTTAGTTCAGCTGGACAGCTGCTCGCCTGCATGTTTATATCCCACAAAAATGGCATGTAAATGTACAACACAGATAAAACAAAACTTTGACACCATAACCAACATTACAATCAGATTTAATGTATAATCTAAGGTTGGAATATTTCAACCCAGTCATCTCAAACCAAAATGTCAAAACTATTTGTTCCAGTTATTTCTCATTTCTCTCTTAATGGTCTTATTAATTTAACACATAAAGTACAGAAGTATAGTATATATATGAAATCTGATTTTGAATTCAAATTTATATTTTACAAATATAATTTTTCTTTTTCACTTAAAGTTAAATGTTAAGTATCTCACTACAAGAAATTAATATATTCGCGAACAAGGATTTTTTGGTCTGTCGTTTTTGTGTGGCCATATACACAAGCCAAATTTAATTCCCACCATTTTCCTGAAACTCGTCTAAAAGGACTAGAATCACCATTCGAGTGCGCTTGCAATAGTTTATAACACATATACAAAACTATACCTGTATTTTAATATGCACATAGTGGTCTCCATAGCCGTGTTGACTCACTCTCTTCATGCCTTTACGGGACAACCGGATTGTACTATGCGATGACGTACCGGGTACAATCTGCAATATGAAACTGGTTACAATATAATGTGCCGCTCTGAAGTATACTACAAAAGATATACATACATTAAAATTGGCTCAAGGACGACTGAAGTACTATCTAAGATCGCATATAATTTAAGTTAATAACCCCGAAGATTAAAAAATTTGTCTCACTTATAAATATAGACGACAATCGATTCTCTTACCGACCTTACCTTACATTACACTAATTGAATCACTTTTACTTTTTCTACCACTATAAACCTAACTTCACAATTGCTAACCTTGCTTACTGTGAACTTACAATATCCTATAAGTCTATCACCAATTTCAAGTACCATAGGAGTTTAGCTAACGCCAATCTGTAGCAATGTATCTTAACTAATTTGTGTCCTTTGAAGTTTATATTGAAAACCTCATTCAAGTACATAATATATCCGCTCCTACGATTATGCGTACTTCAATGACATTATGGAATATAACTTAAAACTATGCGAAAAGACCCATGCCAAGAATTTAAGAGAAAGAATGACAATTGACATCATCCAATAGTTTGAGTGCTAGAACTCACAAATGATTTTGCAGGCTATGCTGATGTTAATCCAAAAATGCATAGAATCCAAATTCATTAATCCTTGTTATTGATCACGGACATGTTGTTAAGAGGCTAAGATGTAATACAACTGTAGGAGTCTGCGCATGCATCCAGTAAGTTAGTAACCAGTGTACTGGTTAAGAGCACTCAAGGGCGAACGATGGCGATGCGCTGGCGCCGTCTTTTTGTTAGGAATAAAACCTACGCACGCGTGTTTTGCCCAGACAATACTCCATATATATATGAATTTGATTAGTATGTCCGGCTTAGAAACATATTTTTTGGTATTCAATTTTATAAATAATATACATCAAACAAATATGTTATGGCTACACTACACCTCAAATACACAAGCCTTAAAATCCCATGTTAGTTTATACAGTCCCATCACAAGCTTGATGCAGAAACAGGCTCGTCGTTATTTTGAGTTAATGCTGCATTCACATATTAATATTAATTTAACCTTACCTGCAATGTGTGATCTTCATACAGACCCTGTATCCGGACTGTGCCGCCCAACATGGCTTGAGCAACAGAAATCTGAAAAAAATAATCAGAATAAATTCATTGTTTTTTTTATACAAATTGTAGATGAACATGCAGGCCACCTGATGAAAAGTAGTCACTGCCACACATAAACTTCTGTTACCAACTGGTGATGGAATATATACGGGATATAAAATACAAGTCCCACTTGAAATCAATGACAAATTTTGCTTCTAGTGAAGAGTAAGATGCGCATCTCATTTGTAAGTTAACTAAAAATAAACCTTTCTATTGAAGAAGAAAAATAGTTTCATTATGTCAGTCATCATCGTTGTGTAGTGTCATGTCTTTCATCCTTGGGAATACCTCATTATTAGATTACACTTCCTTAATTAAATACAATAAATCTAACAATTTTGCTTACTCCTCTCAATGATGTACTGATGGCCAGGTACTTCGTATGAATCTCCTCAAAATCTCCGAATTAATTAATAACCACCAGAAATGACCGCTTAACATACCCTCCAAAAGACAGAAGTGCGCATGAGCTTTACCACTAGCAGTCAGCCATGCAACTCATGACTGCACCAAAAGTTCCCTTACTATTACAATTGTAATGACTTGGTTACACTCAGTGTGTCCTTAGTCCTCAGGAGTAGCAACATATTTACATTCGAGCTTTAACAGGATTTCAGTTGTGTCTGTGGTTGTAAGTGGATGTCTATGGGCTGCGAATACATAGTATCAAGTGGTTTGTTTGCTCATTCCTACTTTTCTAATATAAAAATAAAACTTACAGTGCAGTCAGTGTGAACATCAGGTCCATCACGTTTGAAATATGTTGACGGTTCAACCTTAAATGTGATGAACACCTCATTGTTGCCGACTGCCATCCTCACAGTCTGACCATCCTCAACTCCAGCGGGCACTGGTACAGTAACTTTCTTACGTTGTACCTGCAAAGAAACCAGCGACAGTGCATGATATTTTATTTAATGTATGCAGCTTAGAAATGAGCGACAATATATATGGTGAACCTTAATAAATATGTTTTTTTTCTATTTCTGTCATGTTAAAATTCCTTTATAGCATAAGATAATACATACAGATTGTCCTTTCCCCTCACATTCTACACAAGGAAATTTGATCAGCATTCTTGTACCATGGCAATGTCGACATGTGGAACGCATTACAAATGGACCTGAAGGAAACATAACAGTATATTATATATGTGTTACATGTTACTTCAAATAAATTAAAAATCTGTCAAATTATTCATGACAGATATTTTATTTACATGTTATAGACAAATGTTGTGTATATATCATATAGTGCCTGCATATTTATCTCATTACTATACATTAGTATTAACACTTTTCCTGCAGTGTACCACACTTCTGTGTATGACTTGGCTCAACACGCTTGCAGCTTGTACACACGTGTGTTGTACGTACAAATCTGCATTGATTATGGGCTAACAGAAATGCTGTGTTTACATCGGCGCTATAGGAATGCGGGCGCACATTACGTCTGTGTTCGTAGATGCTACACGGACACTAATGAATCAATATTTCATTGAATTGTCAGCTCATCTTCAGACTAGAGACAGCATCAGTTTAGTACCGCATCTTGCAACGCTGACTCAATGTCATGTTGATAAATGAGCACCACAGTCAAACTGTTAATATAATCAGGAATTTGTTATATTACTAGAGTTATGTGGATACTTTTAGAAGTATTTAATTTATAACCACATTAACAATATTTGGTAATGTCTTTATAGAGATAACAGGCAACATAAACAACTCTTATTTTAGATGAAGAGATGCAGTACCTATCTTAGTCCACAAGATTAACAAAGTATCTACATACTTCCTTAATACCAGGAGTCTTGCATGCACATTTGCTATTTTTCTAATGAGAAAAAATGATTACCTCTAGAGAATGTCTCCATGCCACTGCCATTACAATAGGTGCACTTGATAGCCTTCGTCCCGGGTTCACATCTGTTCCCCTGACATTTAGGGCAGGTATCCACAACATTGAGGTTTACATCCTTATTAACGCCTCTAGCTGCCTCAGTAAATCGGAGATTGACTATAACCTGAAAAAAATTAAAGTTACGTATACAAATGATACTTATATACATGCCAAAATAATAAAAAGATAACCCGTTATCAAAAAGATATATTTAATATATCCCTCTGTAAAATTTTAATCCACTTAAACCTTCATTGAAATATACAACTACTATTATCATAGTGTTAAGATCTATTTTAAGAATGTAAAACAGGGAATTACTAAGAAAATAAAATGTCACTTAAATGGTTTATTTGCAAATAGCTTGAAAACAATATTTACTTTAATATAAGGACTACTCACACATGCACTCTGGTTGTCTTACAATCACACACACCCACAATAATTTTATGGAAATGTGCTTCAACAATAATATGCTTACTTGACCAACAAATCCCTTATTTATTACTTAACTAACTCACCTACTAATGGATTTTATGCCTAGAAGTTGTAATTTGTTTAAATAAAGTTTATCTTTTGTACAGTAAAATGATTTGTTAATAATGATGTAGAAATTGCCAGATTGTAGAATATATAGGGAACAACTGGGGAGCCATAACTACATTTTTATAATGATACAATTGTAACATATCAACAGAAATGATTATGAGGATGAGATATGAGGCAATAATCTTAGTCTTAGAACACAATACAACATAACCTTTATCAATTTCTCATACTGTTCCTATTTAGTATGGAGTTGGACTGCATGCCCATTTGCTCCACACATTTAATTAAAAAAAAATCTGCCATTTATTATCCTTACCTCTTGAGCTGCACCAAAACCAAATTGACTCTCAGCAAAGTCACTAAAAGCTTCACTCTTGAATCCCGCATCACCGAATATCTTCCGGAAAAGCTCCTCAGGGTCTATAGTGGACTTATACTGCCATTGGTGAGTGAAGCCATCTGCCCCACCCGGTCCGCCACCCATACCCATTTGTTCAGAAGTCGTACCATATGTGTCATATTGTTTACGTTTTGATTCATCAGATAAGATCTGAAATAAAATATCTACATCAATGCTTCGCTATTTAAAAAATGTAGTAATAACACCGCCACATCCATTTCTAGAATGACATCATTTTAGCCATTAGACAGAAGAGTGTTTCCTAAGTCTAATGAGGTAAACAACTCCATTGTCAAGAGTGACTTCTCTGGAATATATATTACACTATTATCTATTTAGTTTTGCGTGAAATATTTAAGTATTGCTTAAAAAATAAGTAACTTAGTCTTTTAAACCATAATAAATACTTCCAGTATCCCTTACATTATTTTTCTAGTGATGCAATTTCATGGAAATAATATAACATGTATAGTTTTTGAAAAGGCTAATTATGTTTGATATATTTATAAGTGACTTTATTTATATTATGTTGAACCACCCTAAAAATAAATCTATTTACACGCATTTAAATTTTCCTTATAAATAGTATATAATAGTATATTAGTACTGAATAAAAATTTTGCACTGACCTCATAAGCTTCAGACACTTCTTGAAACTTTTTGGAAGCCTCAGGATCCGACTTATTGGCATCTGGATGATACTTTTTGGCCAGTTGATAATATGCCTGCTTTATTTCTTTAGGAGACGCATTTTTTGCTACTCCGAGCACCTTGTAGTAATCAACGCGAGCATTTATACTGTTAGTTGTATGAATATATCGATTCCTTGGCCCAACTATGTTATCTGAAAAGTTCTAGGTTATGTTTTATAATTATCATAATATTAGTCTTTAACAAATCCACTGAAATATTCAACCACTAAATACATTTTGCTACAATAACTACACCTGTAGTTAACATCGTATTACATTAAAACAAGGACAGTGATGTAATAACAGCGTGTAAAACTTACATTTTAAATTTTTATTTTCCGATGACACAGAACTCACAACAGGGCCACGCAAAAAATTACTACAACTATTGCATCTATGCACATATCGGCTCGGAGTTTTGGAAATGCTACTAGTGAAAACTGCACTCAAAGTTTTAGGATTCAAAAATCCGATAATACTCCGGGTAGGAGCCATTTTGAAGGAAAAAAAGCAAATGACAGAAGAATGACAGATTAAAAAAACTTTACATATCCACTTTACTGGAAGTCTGAAAATATCAAATATATTATTGTACTAGGTAAGCCACTACCGATCCGACATCCGATAAATTGTAACGGATCAAAATTAAAAAAATACAAATCCAAAAACATTTAATTACAGTTTTTAACACGTTTTTATTAGCTTGGGTTGTATCTATGTGTGTAACGGATTCTTTGAGCATAATTTTCACCAATTTCCAGATGTCTGATTAATTTGAAACTTTACACACGTATCAAGGAACGATGATAACGTAATAATATGAAAAACGTGAACGTTTTAAAACTATAACATATTACATGTATTTTTTGTTTGCATGGAATGATGTGTTTTATTTTAAAACCTGTGGTCCGTAAATCGTATTCCGTAACTAGCATGATAATAATAATTATGATGTTATGCAGTTCTTAAAAACATTAATTATAAACTTAATTTAAACTATCCTATTATAATGATTATAAAGTAAGCATTATAGTATATATATCCAAGAAAAATTTTTTTCTTAAATATCTGATTGCAACACTGTATTTCAACTTTCAACGATTTTTTTAGCGCAACAACACTTATTTCTGGGGCAACGGTAGGCAAGATGATTTATAAACAAAAAATGAGCTTACAAAATGCCCATATAATTAATAGTATTTGAGTTAGTGAATTAATCCAGTGGTTTTTATATATATTTGTGTGGAAATTGTACTTAATAAGAAAATCGACGTTACAGAAAATGGCAACGATGAACGGTCGTGATCACAAAATCGAACAGCAAGTAAGCGTTTCTATTTCGTTATACATTTCTTATAAATTGGAATATTTTACACAACAGAGAAACCAAACTTTACATTTGCCCTTCACTGAGCGTTAACTATATATTTTTTTGTATTTTAGAGACAGTTAATGGAGCAAAAAATGAAACAGAAGAGACAGAATTCGGGTATGGTACAAGCAAATGATTTAAGGGTGGGTTCTGCCAAACGACCTATTTCTGGAAGCCGATCCAGAGAACTGCATGGTAAGTGATTTTTTTTTAATTTTTTCATGGGCTGTAGTGTCGTAAGTTTCATGCATGACAGTTATTTTAATTTATTTTCGTTACGCATTATTATTTTTCTCCTCTACCAGGCTATGATGGTCCGATGCAATTTCTAATGTCTCCAGTCAACCCAGATCAGGTTATACCTCTTCAGACAAGCAGAATTTCAACTTATGATGGTAAGTATACATTTCATTTGCTTTAGTGCTTTTTGTGTTTCATCATCATTATTTTATAAATACTACCAGAACCAGTTACCGTCTCATTTTTATTATGTGAGAAGAGTAGCAAACGAGCATACAAACCACCTGATGTTAAGTAGTCGCAGCCATCCATGCACAACCAGAAATTATATCTGTGCTCGAATGTAGATTCATTGCTACTCCTGAGGACTAAGATGGGCGCCTCGCTTCAAAGTGTAGCTGGCAAGCGCACCTCTGCAACCAAACCACAAGTAATGCTTTACTGCAGATTATGAGGGTGGTGGTGGTTCCTCTCTGGTCGAACCATGGTTCTACCACCTTTAAAATCATTGTTGTGCTTGAGTCTCTTCAGAATGAAAAAAAGCAAAGTGGACGACTCATCTACAACTCAATATGATGAAAATTTCCGATCATCATAATGGTCTAGAATGGACCTAAGTCACTATCCGCACCAGCAGCAGGTTAAAAACAAATTAGGACTGCCAATTTATAAGTTCCCTTTGTACAGCCTTTTTAAAATGCATTTTGTTTGTTTGGTAAACACTTTAAACATTACAATTTTAACTCTAGGAGTACTTTGCTTGTAGATATTTTAATTTTTTTTAAAGAACTACTTGTTATGTACATTTTCTCACAATAGTTTGCCTCTAAACTGAGCACTGTGGAGGTAGTGTAAAACTGTTCTAGTACAACCATTATTTAAATTTAGGAAAATCTGCGATGCTCTTTGTATCTAAACTTTTAGGAAGGAAGTTAATGGGTTGCCATGACCATAGTTCCTTAACCCTAACCACTAAAACCTATAATAATAACACCACAGAGTGAAAGTTTGATATTTAAACGAACACTCACTGTGTATATAATTTTAAGTTACTTATATTATTATCCCATATTTTTATAGCATGGCACTTAGGCGAGACAATGTATCTGTATTTGTTAAATGTATCTGTTATTTTAATCAATCATTAAGACAAAAAGTATTTGTGTAAAAAGCTGCATACACCGCTCTATTCCAACATGTTATACACCAAGGATTTGTCCGATCGCAGTTAACCAGATTTATTCTATTTAATTGTAACACTAGCCCTTACTTGCCCCTTGAATATCAGTTTAGGGTCTTGCTATAAACTATAAATTATCCTTATAAGATGGTTACTTTATACAATTATGTCACTCACATAATTACTAGTCAGTTACCAGTGTCAATATAATAACATACATACATACATACATACATAGCCAATAATTTAGTCAGAGATACATGAACTATATGTACAACATTTGTCAAATGTAGACTCAGTACGATTCAGATTAAAGTAACATAAATATTTATTTGAACAAACCAAAAACCTTAGGCTTTCATGAAATAGTAGCGATAAACATTTAAACAAAATAAAAATCCATTAATATCATGTGTACATTGATAACTAAGGTTTTTCCTAATATTATGTTACTAAAAATAATCCATACTAGCTAAATGGATTTAATTCATAATTTCTGTCACATGGTACCTATAACGGAGAGATGCAAACACAATAAAAGGAAAACTTGTAATAAACCGCATTTAATCTATATTAATTGTTTACCATTAATTATTATTCATGACATAGTTTGTGTTCAAGAAATTTTAACATATGCCCAGCCCGTGCATGTATGTATTTTCAATTCTTATACAGGAACACTACTTGACATCATTAGTGTGATTTGTAAAATGTTATGTACATTCGTAGTACTTCAATGTACATTCTTAAAACAGAAATATATTTCTGTACATTAGTAATAATAATGAGCGCAAAGGAATTGAAATTCTATCAGTATGAATGAGAAAAAAGGTTGGTGAAAACTGCAATATAACGGCCTTTAAAACATAACAGAATTGATAGTTTGATCATATCAGATCTGAAGCAATTCTCGTCTTCGTTCTGGAGATGTAGGAGTCAGGTACGAGCTAGGTGACAACCTTAGTCCTCATAATTAGCAATATACCTACCATAATACCTGCACAAAATTATGATAGGACAACATTTTTGTTTGTGGTTGCATGTAGTTGTGGTCACTGAAAACTTTACCGTCATGTAATATGAGTCATTTCATTCTTAAGAACATCCAAGCAGTATGAGTCACTCAAACTTATTGTGGTTAAATACTCATTTGTTGATAGTTGGTGAGGGATCTACTATAGTAGTCTAAAGTTTGCAATTTTAAGCATTTTAATAAAATTTAATAATAAGGTGCCTGTGCAGACAGATGCCTATGCCTATATCAAGTGGTTGTCTCTGGTTAATTAATGACTGTCAATATGTACAAATTAATATTATTAGTCAGAACACGTATATAGTTGCTACACACCGGGTTTCTCAAGATGAAATTCAATAGGCTTATTCTTGTATATTGGTTGCAATTATTAAACTGGCAATTATTTATACTATCCACTGGAGCTGATTATTTGCGTTTTGTAATGCATCTGGTCGCTCCTGAATAATTTGTCTGTCTATTCAAATAGAACTCACTGCACTGTGTTAGATAAACCAACCAAAATTTAAAATTAGAATGCACCAGGCAATAATAATCTTAAAAAGATGCACTTATATTCTGAAAAAGATGCACCCAGAGTGTATAAAATTTGGATTTAATTCTATATGCCACAAAACAAAATATGCCACTAATTATCACCCATACGACTCCAAAACATAAGTGATAAAAGTGACGTCCTATTTCTTTGTTCACTAACTTCATAAGTAACTCAAGGCAATTCAATTTACAGAACTCGGCAACCAGATCGAAGTATTGACGGTCGGTGAAGACATTGATGGCAGCGGTGAGGAAGAAGGGGAGAGTGTACCTGTTTGCGGAGTAGCGAGAGATGCGAGTGCTGATGACGTGTGCGCTGACGCTGCAGTCGCACCCCTGCAAGGTCGGCCTCAGCGAGAGGAGTCACCTAATCAAGTAAGCATACTGAACATAAACTTTGATGGGAGTTTCTTTTCCACCAGCTTTTTTCTCCCAGTCAACCTTAGCCAACAGGACGCGCAAAGCCGATGTACTGATTTTTCATAGTACCCTTGACGTTCATTAAGTGTATGTAAGTACCTTACAATGAAAGAAAATATTTGAATTTGAATTTGGAGCAGCGGCCTCTCACATGGGGTTCACAGATCCAATTCTTAACTGTCCCATTGCTGGGCGTAGTTGGGCGTATCTTCCGTCTGATGGAGTGTTCCATAGATCGTGAAGTTTATTCTATAAAAAGTATGTAGGTATTTTCTAATATTTCAAACTTTTTTCCAGACAACAGAAATAGAAGGTTCAGTGGAGGGTTCAGTGGAATCGTTCGTCGGTACTCCAGCAAAGCATGGAACGCTGTACAAGTGTCGGATAGCCAGGGACCGGAAGGGAATGGATCGAGGACTGTTCCCAACTTACTTCTTGCATTTAGAGAAGGACTATGGAAAGAAGGTGTTCCTGTTGGCTGGTGAGTACTATATTCCATAGTATATGTAGTATATGTGACTTGAAAATATGTAAATTGAAATTAACAAATGCATAACACATCATGTTGATTAAATTAGTGATAGATCCACCAAAATCATAATTTTTTTCACAAGAATTTTTGTCATCCCTTAAAAGGGCAAAATAGGTGACAAAAGGCACTTAAAGTTATAATTGAATAAAGATTCTGATTGGAAATAAAAGTGAGTTGTATCAGTGGTAGTTTAGAATATTCTGTAATTAGGTAAATCATTAACCTTCCAGGCCGTAAACGAAAGAAATCAGCAACATCCAATTACCTGATATCCACTGACCCAACCGAGCTGACACGTCAGGCTGAGAGCTTTGCAGGCAAACTGAGGTCCAATTTAATTGGCACAGCGTTCACTGTATATGACAATGGGAAGGCGTGGCGGAAACACGACCGAGCTCGCACTCGCCACGAGCTGGCTGCCGTTGTCTATGTGAGTTTCATTCAATTTTATTCGTTGAGTCTATTACAATATATTATTGTCCATGGAAAAATCGTAAAAAGTGCAACGCGTGACGTAATGCGCTTGCGGTTTGCACACACACCTGTGTTGTATGGACAAATTTGTGTGGAAAACCGGCGAACAAAAGTGCTGTATTTACGTCAGCGCTAAGAGACTAGGGATGAACATTACTTCTGCTATTTGTAGATGATATACAGGTGGTAAAAAATATAATATTTTTGTGAGTTGTCGACGAATCTTCTGTGGAATCATTCGAGAGAAATAAGCTCCATTTTAGTGCCGCCTCCCGCAATGCCGACCCGATCTAATATATGAGCGCCGCAGTCATAGATTTAAAGAGAGACAAAAATGTATATCTGCGCAACCCACTACATACATTACAATCTATATTGTTGTCTGAAACATTCACAGCACTCAAATGGTTTGTACGTGATCCGTTAATAGACAGGCAGACAAACACTTCCAATTACGAATTTCATCTGTAATTACTAACACATTCAATTTAAAGGTATTGTGTACTAAAGCTATCACATCTCTGGCTGACCTTAAGTAACATCTCAATAATGTTTGAGTTGTTTACATGTATATTAACCGAACTACTTACCATCATTTAACACTTTAACTTCAATAAATATGAATGCCGCACTCAGTGTAATTGTGCAAAGGTTATATATATAACACACGTAAAAAAAAGGAGAAGTGTATATGTGTGTGGTGTATTTGTGGTGTGTGTGTGTATATACACACTTCTCCTGTTTTATGTTTACATAATCCTTAAATTAATTTACTGAAAACTACAAATCAACTATGCCTTAAGGTTCTAAATACGAGCTCATATTTTCTTACAAAGCAGCCAAAATAAAAATATGTATTCCCTATTTCCAGGACACCAATGTCTTAGGCTTCAAAGGGCCACGGAAGATGACAGTGATCCTCCCAGGTATGACGCCAGACAGACAACGAGTTACCATCGCTCCACAAGACGAAAGTGAAACTCTGCTGGAACGATGGAAGGCTCAGAACTTAGATGATATTGTAGTGTTACACAACAAGACACCAGTTTGGAACGATGAGACGCAGTCATATGTACTCAACTTTCATGGGAGAGTGACGCAGGCCAGTGTGAAGAACTTCCAGATTGTTCACGACTCCGAACCTGATTACGTTGTGATGCAGTTTGGAAGAATATCAGAAGACATATTTACAATGGATTTCAGGTATCCTCTCTGTGCATTGCAGGCGTTTGGCATCGCATTAAGTTCGTTTGACAGTAAGCTAGCCTGTGAATAGAGTCTCGGTGGTGGGTCCAAAATTATGATCATATTGACCATGTAAATTAAGCATGGATAGTAGTATCTTATGTAACGTCAATTAATAAGGGACCCACTGCATGTTTTGTCAGACACAAAATCATAATTCACAAAAATTGGACTGGGGTAAAAAGTATTAAAGAAATTAGATAGTTTTATACATTCAACATGACATTCTTAACGAAGTATTATTATAAATTTCACAATGAATTGACAACTGAATTGCAAATGCATTTTACGATTTACAGCTATAGATTATAGGTGGTATCATTACCAAACACTATTTTAAATATCAATAATGGAAAATAATTTGACATTGCACAGTTTTCACATAAAATAATAATTGTTTGTTTTTTTTTCGTTTAAATTAATCACTCGCACAAAATAATTATATAGGCACAAATATTTTTTAATGTAAGCATGCACAAACACAAATCTATCTCTGTAGTATAGAACATATCTAGACATTATTGTGTATTGAAACTAAACGCACATTTACGTTGGTGATTATGTCTATGTAGGTTGTGTGATCTACACACACCGGCACAATTAGGGGAACACGAAGTAAAGATAGATATTTTCAATGAATTTATTTTCTACAATTTTTTACTCTTACAAAATAATCACATTGCCTCAAAATAACTAAAATTAAACTTAATTAAGCTATATATAACACGTTTTTTAGAAATTAAACCTAAATTATGAAAATTCGCAATATAAGGCAATTTCATTGTGAGATGTTAAATTGTCATAAAAAAAAGAAGAAGAAAACAATATTAATTAATACCGTGTACTGCCTCCGCGGGCTCGTAGACGAGCTTGTATACGACTTTCCATGCTCTGAATTAGGCTGTTGATCCTTTCTTGTGGCAAATTGTCCCACTCTTCCACTAATGTCAGTTTCAGCTCTTCAACGTCCCTAGGAGGTGGATTTCGC
>DWON01001795.1:0-22971 GCA_018251015.1 Phocides pigmalion okeechobee
AGAAGTTTTATTTAAGGATGGACGCGGATGCGTTCCTACTCTTGAGGACTAAGATGGTCGCCTCCAATAATGTGTATTAGTCCGTTAAACAATGTCCAAATCTGAATATTAATTACTAAATGGTCGTAAGCAAGTAATAATTATAAATCTAGAAATACCCTTATATAATGTATATCGCAACTTTATATATATTCACTTGTGTGTGTGGTGAATATTACGCAGGTGTCAGTATAAAGTAGATTTTACTATGTACCGGGAATTCACGATTAACGATTTTTCATTGCCGATATTTCGAACCAGCTGCATGGCTCGTGGTCATGGCGAAAGTGCGGTGGCAGGGGAAACTATTGACAGATGCTAATGGTAGATTGATCGATACCCCTACTATCATACCCTACCCTAGAACACTACATCCAGTTTGTTTTTCTTTTCTAAATTCCATATTACAAAGAAAAACGAACTAGACAATTTGATCGTGAGTACCATACATAGTAAAATGTATTAATTTAGCTATAATATCGGTTTAAAATCAAGTTGAGAACCATTGCTTAAAAAGCACTACATGCAGTAGACTTTGAAATAAGCTCCTTATCCTAGATCTAAAGATTTTATCTAATGTCTAATAATTAGATCGTGTTAATGAATCAGTGAGCCAATAAGTGCAGATATTGATTACATTTTTCTTTTTTACATCTAATTAATACTATCGTTTCAATCCGGTAGTGTATTACGAAATTATTTTACAACTAGCTTTTGCCTGTAGCTTGACTCGCGAAGTGATATTACAATTCATTGTATAGAAAATTGTGTTTAAAATATTAATATATGTTTAGATTTTAATTACAATAATGAAAATCATAAAAATAATTATAATAAAAGCCTAACCTAAATAATCTAAAGGGAGTCCGTGACATGCATGTTTCCGGTGAAGCTAGCCGAATTCCCGCGTTGAATAGTAATCGTAATTCTCTGCGTGAGATATAAATATTTCATTCAAATAAATCACGAAACTCTATTTTTACCTTATATGTATATTTAAAGCAAATGTGTAAAAAAATAAAATAAACATGCAAATTTTCATCTTTTTTACGGATTCTTCGGAGAAGAATTTCCAAAATTCTTTTCTTAGCGCTCACTTACGCTATTTATTTATTTATAAAAAAACTTACATCTAACATTACAGGTTGCCTAAAAACCGAAAGCGTTAGTGCAATGAAAATTAAATTAATTAAATATTGAAAATTAAATTATTTAAAAATGAAAAATAAACAAAAATACAAAAAAAAAACAAAAATAAACAAATTGGAGCTATTGGAGGACCCTATTTGCAAAATGTTAAGAATCTAGGTTCAGCTGTTTTGGGTGTGCGTTGATCTCTGGGTCTGTCAGTTACTCTTTTATATTAAAGATACCTTAGCAATGTATAAATATCTATTTATAACACAAAGTTTTACGAAATCAATTCAGTCCATGTGAAATATTAAAAATAAATTATAAAGTTGCAATACTTGAGTGGCACAGACAATTTTACATGTCGCCCATTTGCAACGACAGTTTGACATTTTATTGATTCGTTTGTTCTATTTTATAGAAAACTATTTTTAAAATGTGATCAATTCTTTTAAATATGTCATGAGGACTAATGGTCGCTTCGCTTCGAAGTATAGCCGGCAACCGCACATCTCCAATGTCACCGTTAGAGTATGTTTTAGGTCAAATAATATTGCAACAATTCATATAATTGTACTGTAACTTTCCAAATAAACCACTCGCAATAATAAAGTTTTTTAATGTAAAAGTAATCTCGAAATGTCACTATCGTCTCAAATAGACGTTATATTAGTTATTACTTTGAGACAGACACCACCTAAGAACTTAATAGCTTAATTAAACAGGCAGACAACCGCCTTGGTAGTTTGACTGCTAAATTTAACCCAATAACCCAGTTACTTCTTTTATAAATAATTAATTGTTATCATTAACCCAATCACAGTTGGACACGGGTAGCTGCTCAGAATTTTGGGCTAGGCCATAGTTCACCACGCCGGCTTAGTCCATATTTATAGATTTCTCTAACTGTAACTTTACACCCCTCTGTAAATTTCATCAAGAACTCTCAAGCGTGCAGGTTTTCTCTGGATGATTTCCTTCACCGTTAAAGTAGGTGATAATGAATTTCTAATACGTATATATCTTCGCAGAATCATTTTTTAAAGAATCCGTATTAGGGGATCGTACCTCGGAATTTCTGTGTAAGACGTAGGAACTTAGAACTTAGTTTGTGACTTCTTATTTAAGGACAGGTAGTATAGTTCGGTCGGGGAGGTACCCTCACCGTTATCAGTTTTGAAGCTACTCTTGTGTTTTGATTGATATTTCGATTGCTCAGGCGTAGAAACGCACCTACGTACTTCAGACACAACTTCAATGCTGTTTGAGGCTGTATGTGAATGTCCATACCTGCTCGTTTGCTGCTCGCATAAAAAATACTGAAACATTAACCAAAAACGCTTGGCTTTGAAACCTTGGGCCGGTGGAGTACGCGTGCAATATTTTTTTTAAATAAATAGTACCACGTTTGATCGACGCAGCCGGTGGCAAGAGGGCTGGTTCATATCTCGCGCAGAGAATTGCGATTGCTATTCAACGCGGTTATGCAGCTAGTTTTCTTGGAATCAATTGGTTCATGGGCACGGACTCCCTTTAGATTCTTTAGGTTAGGTTTTTATATAATTAGTTTTAAATTGTCACCATTGTAAATATATAATAAATCAATTAGTACCAGTGTAAAAAAGCGGTTTATTACCATCGGCAACAGCTTCCCTGTACTTCAAATACAGTTCTGGTACTAAATCATCTGGTAGATGTCCATCCAAATTTCCCATGGAAGATGTACATCCAAAATTCCTATTCAAGTTTTGTGTAGCTAAAAAAAATATAACACCAATAAACATATTTCGATATCCGCTCTACTAAGATAGTGAAACATTTTCACGAACTACATATTTAAAATGAAATCGGCAACATTAATCAAATTAACGAGTTTCTCGACTGAATGCACCCGTGAAATTTAATTTTCGATAATATTTGATAAAATAAATTTATGGTTGTAAATACGAGACATTCATTGCAGCCGCCCACTAAACAGAAATCAGCATGGTCGCATCTTGGCCATCGATGATTTTTTATATGATAAGAGTAGGAAACGAGCATACAAACAACCTGATGTTAAGTAATCCCCCATAGACATCCACGTACAATCACAAACACGACTGAAGCTCCTATCTGAGCTCAAACGTAGACACGTTGCTTCTCCTGAGGACTAATATGGTCTCCTCGCTTCAAAGTGTAGCCGGCAACCGAACTTCTCCAACCGAAACACAAGTAATGCTTTACCATCACACCTTTCCCGCTACATCGCTATATTTTATTAATATTGCGGTGTTAAGTGAAATTATTGTTGTGCAGCGCGACTTCATCTGGGTGTTCGATACCCTTTGAAGAAACGTCTGGTTAAAGAGGAAACCCTTGAAGCCCAAATAATTCCTACCTATCTCCTTCCTTGAAGAGAGCATGAGTAGAAGATTATTGTGTACGACGTCACCGATGTCGATCGTTCGTTAAAATTACTAACTATTTACCAATTGCAGTTCCAATGAAGGCCTTTCAAAGGGAAAACACTACCTATTTATTTATTGCCATATCAACAGCAAATCATACAAAAAATTATGTTACAATCTTAATACTAAATATACTTCTCTATAAACGCCAATTACTGGTGTGTAAATCAATCGCTATTAAACAGACGTGATCTTGCATTGAAAAAAGACATTATTTTAACAACAAGTAATGAGTACAGTAACTTAGTTATACCTAATAAGTTTTATGACAAAACTATAATATATAATAATAATAATAATAGTTTATTGGCCAATAAAATTGTACATTCAGACTTATGTAATACAGTATACATATAGTGCAGTATACAGATAATGACGAGGTTATTACTGAAGTAACATAAGTATAGTGAACTCTGATACCCATTGTAAGATTTAACTTGTGTTATGGGTACCAGGAGTTTTACAAAGATATGACACCAAGTTCTCAGGACGGTCTCTGTATCTGAAATTATTAATACATCGTTAACCAACATACAATATCATTTTAAAACAAAATTAGTAAAAAACTTAATTTATGTATGTATGTGTGATAGTGTACGGATGGGGTAAAAATGTCCTCAATGACGACCACGTCTAGGCAAAAAGACCACAGGTCGTCTCCCATAAAAGTGGATGGACGACCTGATAAGGATAGCGGGTAACCGCTGGATGCAGAGGGCACAGAACCGGTCTGAGAGAATCACCAATCAATTTTGTAAAATTTTAATTTCCGCGCTTAGTGATAGGGTCTAAATTTCATTAACTATTCTATATCCTAACGATAAAGAAATACCACGGTTTCTAAGATACACCTAAAATCACATCTGTTTCTTTATGTACGATACATAATCCCATAGGATTCGGCCGGAAAAGTGTGAACCATTTCTTATTAGAGTTTTCTGTTCCCTGGTTGTATCCATTACATCTGAGTAATATGACTATGATAACCAGCGTGACATAGCTGTCACCATACTTGTATAATACGCATAAGGTACTGGGTTCAAACCCTGGTAACACACATTTATAAATAAAAAAATGATCTACGTATTCAACTCATGTGTCTATGCCACAGACACCCATGACACAGGATATCATGTGGATAATGAGTATAGGAAGTATTCTCAAATGTATATGCAGTCTGTCCATACTGCCAACGTGGCAAACTATGGCTTAGCTCTTCTCAATCTGAGAGGTAGCCAGCCATGAATCTGTACTGAACAGATGATTAATTTGCACCTTAAAGAAATGACACATATTTATTTATGGGAAGAGTAACTAACGACCAAAGACATTTGATATTAAGGAATCACTCCAACCAACTGACATCTACAATCCAACCTTAAAGAGGAGTAAACGCGTGGAGTAGGACGCGTGGCTCAAGAGGACAAAAATGGATATTTCGCTTAAAAGTTAAATTGGCAAGCGTACCTCTGCAACCGAAACACAACAGTTGCACGATGGCGGATTATGAGGGTGTCGTTGGTACCTACCCAGTCAAACTATAGCTCGATCACCAATAAAATGATCTTCTTGTTCTCCAACAATTTATATCACCCAAATCTGGACAAAAGTCTATCCTCATTCCTTTGTCACATTCTATCCAACTTAGCATCCAGTCTTTTCCGGACACTTTTACTAGGTCATCCCAGCAGCGTTACCAGGTCACCGTCAGCAGGCAAACCAAATGAAAATTTAGTTTGCTGTCTGCTAACATTCCTACGTCCAGCTCGAGGCCTCCACTCCTCTGTCTGTGACAAATGTTTTTTTTTTATGTGAGAAGAGCAATAAACCACAAGTACAACTAAAATCCTATCTGAGCTCCAACGTAGATACTCGCCAAGCTTTAAAGTGTAGCCGGCAACCGCACCTCTCCAAGTGAAACACATATAATACTTTACAGCGGATTATGACGGCGGTGGTACCTTCTCGGACAAACAATAGTTCTCCCACGTTTAAAAACCACATGTGGACCCATGTGATGACTAGTAGGACAGTAATTGGTTGACGAATGTACTTCAAGTTATCTCGTTCCCCAGGTCATCACAATAGAAGAGTACGGGGTATACACAATGCTGCCCGCGCAGCAGCTGCCACCCATCAGCCCCTGGCCTCCGGACGCCAACCTCCTGGACCGCATGGACGACCTCGCGCACAAAGGTAAAGGTAATGGTGACCACCATTTATTGTGACTATTTATATACAAATACTTTAAACCTCCTGACCTTGAAACATTGGTCCATTGGAATCGAGTGCCAAAAAAAACACATACAATTAGGCCCACGCTAATCTACATTTCTTGTGACAAGACGGATGATTCATATATCGCTCTGAGAATTGCAATCGTTACTTAGCGCGAGATTATGGCCAGATTTTTTTAAATTGTACCGCATAGACATGGACATGTGGGATGTTTAAGTTAGACATTTATAATAATTACTTTTAAGTTGTTAACTGTTATATTCAAGTTAATTCATGTGTAAAAAATAGCTTATTTATTTCATTATAAGGTCTTTATATACACATAATAAATGTAAAACTACTAGAGAAAACAATCATTTGAGGCTTTTGGATAAGGTTAAAAGAAACTCTTGGCACTCCTTCCATACAGGTTACATAAATATATGAATCAACATTTAGATTTACATTTACATTGTAAATATATCTATCAGCCTAACCTAATCTGATGAAGCAATGTGGTCGAGTATACACCAGATCTATGAGGAGATCACTACTCCGCAGTGCGACATGAAATATATTGTGTCTATCGGAAACTCCTGATTTTCTTTGTTGTATCAAACGGAAACATAATTGTTAATTGACTTTAAGTAGAACTCCTGGAATACAGAAATTGGTTACAGATCAACAAAATGTTATTTTTACTTTATCTGCTTACTCCTTACTCCTTCTTACTCCTCGCTTCGAAAATTCTTGAACTAACAGTTTTTCTTATATCTTATGCAAACTTCTAATAAAAGATCACCTCACGATTTTTTTTTAGATTTTTTATATTAATAAATACTTTTATGAGATTAATAATATTTTAAAAGGTGTGCATGCTATCCATCTCTGTGATGCAAATGCAGTTCAAAATCCATGTAACAGTCACGAACTAAATTGACTTACCATGATTGCATTTACAGGATGGATAGTGCGTAAAACCTTTAACATAAATAGTAGCTAGAATTAAAACTAAAATCTAATAAGAATAAAATTAAAAAAACAAGTGTATGCGATTCTTTTATATGAACAGTACAGGCAGTAGGTAAATTAATCCACCTTAATAATTAATAACTCTATTCTAGTACACATCACTTTATCTTAAGTACTAATATTCATTATAATAAGTATTTTTTTAAAAGCAATGTAGTCTCAAGTCTGCTTTATAAAACCTCATTTTTAATTTGAGACTCGTTCGTACTACAAATATTTAAGGTAGAGATGGAAAATTCCGAAAAACTTGCAGATGACAAATATCTAAATAACGCACTGCAAACTCTACATAAGATTTTAAAGTAACGCAATAATTATAAAATCTGTATAGTAATTAATTATAAATATTAATTAATGAAAAATCTACATGAGATTTCTACGTAATACAACAAAATCTGTAATGTAATTAATAATAAATTTATTTTAATTGCTATGTAAGCCGCTCGCAGGTGCCATATCGTATCATTTTCAGCTTTGTATGCTTGAAACTAAAAAATGTCTTAAATATATACCTTAACATTAATTTTCATTCAAAAAATAAGCACAATAAATTATATTAGTTAATTCTTTAATAAAAAAAAACACATTTTCTATTAATTTAATAGATTAGATTATATTATACAACCCCGTAATAAGCACTGAGTAATGAACATTTTAAAAACGTGGAAACCAATTGAAATGTTCAATTAAACTGAAGTAACAGACATACATTTCCACAAACAGACCAGATTCAGTTTTACATATCCACGATATTCTATACGATGTATATACTAACATACAAACGATTTCGTATTGCTTGTACCATTCATGAAAACAATCGCATCAGAGGCCTGTAGCGCATCGCACAAGCTGTGACCGTGAACGTCATCGAACGGGATTAATTGGAGTAAGCAGGCTTGTGGTGAACAGGTCACAGCGGTGTTAACCAGCTCGGCGGCGTGTTTGTAGGAGGGAGACCGCTGCCCGACTCCACGCGGCAGAAGATCGTGGAGCTGGCGCACTCGGGCGCGCGGCCCTGCGACATCAGCCGCATCCTGCAGGTTTCCAACGGCTGCGTCTCCAAGATCCTCGGCAGGTCAGCGGCGTTCACTCACTTATTAACACTTGTTCTTACTTTGCAGATTTAATTACATTAACCAAGTTTACTCACTTTCCATTAGGCTTTTTCCTTTATTTTGCAGATTGACTAAGATAACCAAAAATTTACTCAATTTTTATTAGGCTTTTTCCTTTATATTGCAGATTGACTAAGATAACCAAAAATGTATTCAATTTCAATTAGGCTTGCTACTTCATTTTGTAGAGTTTGACTAAGGTAACCAAAAGTTTACTTTCAATTGGGTCTACATTTTCTTGCAAATTTGAGCTAAGTTAGCCAAAATTGAACACACTTTCAATTATGCATTTTCTTTTACTTTGCATAGTTGAACTAAGCTAATGAAAGATTTTGAACCCGGGCAAACCGATTTACAAACTTTCATTATGTGGTAGTCTTAGTGATTATTTTATTTATTAAATGAAAGCATTATTTTAATTGTTGCTGATATATATCAAGTATTTGTTTCAAAAGACGTAAAATTTACTTTTGCATTTTAATATAATTTAAAAACACTCGAGAGATAGTACGGATCTCTTCGTCAAATTCTCAATTTAATTAACAACTATGTCAAAATTCAATATCCAATTATTCATTTTCCAAAATAATAAATAACAATAAATTTAAAGTTTACAAACTTTTACACCATTCTAAGAAAAGGCCCGTGATCAACAATAGAACAGTATCAGTTTATTAATAACTTAGTATGCGAAAATAATTAAACTAGAAACACACAGATACAACAGTCATTGGCATACAGAAACACAATTATGTTACGCTAATCACGCCTGAAACCGCAAATGGACACGGCAATGTCGCAGAGCTCAACCCTACACGCAACCATCCCAAAAATGCCGTTCGTAACTTATACGGGGTCTAACTGGTCCTCACCGCAGACTTATAGTGGCGACCGCACTAGGGCTGTCATTTACCAGTATTTGTCCTCCATATAAAGTAAATATTGGCGAGGCTTGGAAGTAATATCAGGGCAGGGCGTGATGGCAAACGGCATGACGGTGTCTATCACCGCTCTTTACCCTTTGTTTATTTTTCTTGTATTTATACTCTATATAATTCGAAAAATATACTTAATTAACGAAACCCTATATTTTTAATTATTTTACTCTATATTTATTTTTGTCTTTATTTCATAAACTTAATTCTTTTTATAACTATCACTTTTGATACTCACATCTCTACTTTATAGTATAACCTACCATAATCAAAAATTACAACAATAAAACGGAAACATACATATATTAAACACTTTTTACACGTGCAGCCTTTGGTCTAAATTTACCCAAGAGCCGTACAATGCTCTTCGAGTCCAGTATAATAATGGTTTCAGAATGCTGATAGGGCTACCTCGGTACTGTAGTGCATCAGGGATGTTCGCAGAAGCGCGTGTTAATTGTTTTTATACTTTAATGCTAAGCGCTGCAGCTCCCTGATGCAGTGTCCGGAAGAGCTCCAACAGCATTCTGACCATGATTAAGGGATGAGTTGACAGCAGATATATGAATAAACGTAGTGAAATACATATTAGTTAAAAATAATATAAAATTGTAAAACTAAAAATGAGTTTTGTTACTTGAATAACAATTATTATTATTATTATATTATCATCTAGTCATACTTATGTAAACTCGTAGTAAGCAGAAGGTAGGCAGAAAATGTAGTTACTTGTAGGTTTATTATAACCGAAATACATTAAAAAAATAAAAGGCTTAAGTAAGTAACTCTTCATGGGTCTTGAGGCATCAGTAAATCAGTTGATTAATCAGGTAATCAATCAGAATCAAATAACGTTAATCGCTTCTGTTCTGGCTGGAAGAGTATGGTTATTTAGAGATACTGACCCGAAGAATTCTAATTTTGTCGTCGGGGATTTGGTGAGTTGCATTCTCGTTTGCTATATGCTATAAAAATTGTATCAATTTTTATGTGGTAAGTCAGTACATACTCTACATATAGCGTAATGACCCTTAAAGATGTGTTAGCTGACTTAAAATAGTATAATGTTTGACTGTCAACCTTATGTCAGGCTTACGTCCAACTATCGTTTGACGAGGTCATCTCACTTCGCAGAGAGGTATAGAACATGCTCCACCACCGTTGTCCATTAGGGATTCTATTTTTATGTGAGAATACCAAACGAAGTATGTAAGCCACCTGGAGTTCAATGACCGTTGCAGCCCATGAGCAGGACTGTCACACAGGAACAATAAGTTATAACGAAAGTCATGCATAGTTGCTTTGCTACTCCTTAAGACAGAGATGGTCGGCTCGTTTGTAATTGTAACCAGCAAACGTATATTTTTTTGGTGAAGATGTACAGATTATTACGTAATGGCCAACCCAACCATGGCCAAACCTACCGTTAGATATGTTCATATGACCTACCACCATAATATTCAAGCAACCGACCGTTTGGAACCTATATCGACTGTTTAACGTGTACTTAGTACGCATGAAACGTCATCATTAACGTCATAAATCATGTCGTCATTAACGGTCATCCACCCAATTTCCGACCTCGACCGATGTTGCTGATTTTTGCCGATTTTTGCCGCTACACAAGTGGCAGCGCTGTATAGGCTGTTAAAGTATATACTTATTAACTAAGCATGTATTTATTAAAGCCGTGTAAGTTTACAAACATATACTTTGCTAGCGTTGTAAAATAAATGTCTGAGAGAAAATCTAATTACATTAATTAGTAATAGATGAATAATAAAAATAATTTATCTCTTTAAGTTATTAATTTCAAAAACTGTAAATAATCGACAATACAAAGGATGACCTTAAGTGACAACTGACAAGGACAATGAAGGTTGTGGACTTGTGTAGGAAAACTAGGGTTGCTTACTTTTAAGGTCTCTCGAAGTCTATACCCAAGAGTTGGTTTGAACGTTGTAGTAAAAATATATGTGAAAAGAAGCCTTTTTATGCGATAAAGTTAAAACGCGATAGAAAATACAAAATAAATTTCTAAAAAATCTGGATACTAAGGTTTTAGAATTATTTGAAATTTCAAGTGGACCATCAAGCAAAGTGCCGAGTTTAAAAAAAATCTAAATGCCATAAACGTCTTAATGACATTGACAGTTTGATATCGAACAAATTAAATGCTAAAAAAATATATTTAAAGGAATTTCAAGTAATAATAAATCAAATATGCCATTATCAATGAAACTAATATTAAATTAAAGTAAATTTTTATTTTCTCTAATAAACAAATCTTTTAAAGTTTGACTCTTTAATACTGAATATATATATAAAATATTTTAAGCATGATTTGATTTATTTAGACCTTACGAAAGACATTTCAACAATGTTAATATGACACATATATCCACCATCACCAATCACCGAGGGTTTACCTTTGTAATCCCTATTTAAGGGAACAATAAATTGTAAATAAATACTTAGTATTATGCCTTTTAGCTAGGCTTTTTTACAAAAAATAATTACTGCATTCTTCTCGATACCGCTTTTGGTTAGGCTAATTTACAAAACATATGACTACATTCTTATTGATGCTGCCTTTTAGTTAGGCTAATTTACAAAACAAATCAGTTCCTTCTTCTCGATGCCGCCTTTTAGTTAGGCTAATTTACAAAACAAATTACTACATTCGTCTCGATGCTATAAACGATGAGCAACCCTACTGTAGGTGACAGATTTGTAACTCGAGACTATCTATTTTTACTTAGCATTGGATGTCAAGTGATTTTTGTATCGAGCTGCGGTTGATGAATATGTTGTCTGTTCCGTTCAAACGAGTTCAGGCACGAATTGGACTGACGATTTTGCAAACAAAATAAGCAGTCTTTTCTTTTAATCATCTTTTTCTCAAATCATTATTTGTAACAATTCTTCTGTTTTTTTGTTCTTATATTTATTATATATATACGAACATTCTACCGACCATCTTAGAAGTAGCGAAGTGTATCAATTGTATAAGAAACGATATACATCGCTACTTCTGTTGTTAATGGTGTAGTTTGTAAGTATAGTCGACAACCATACAACTTTAAATGAAAGACAAGAATTGTTTCACGCCCTATTCTGAACGTAGCGGTGGTACTAAACTATAGTTCTATCGGTTACTGAAGGTTCATAACACTCCGTTATGGCTCATTTTATATGCAAATCACCTGATGTTAAGCAGTCACAACCCATAGACATCCACGTGCAACCACAAAAACGACCGGAATCCTATCTGAGCTCGAAAGTAGATACGTTGCTACTCATGAGGACTAAGTTGATCGCCTCGCTTCAAAGTTTAGGTACCGCACCTCTCCAACCGAAACACAAGTACCTAATGCTTTACGGCGTATTATGAGAGCGGCGTTGGTACCTCCCCGGTCGAACTATAGTTCTCCCACTTGTAAAATTGATTGATTTCTGACTGTATTGTCACCAGAAGGACTATAATTTGAAAGTTATACTTAACTATGTTATCTTTTTATTTCTATTACCTGAAAGATAGTATACATAACCAATGGACTTATCATTAAGGTTAAAACTAACAGCTGTTTCAAAAAGTCGCATATTAATTTACGTCAAAAAAATCGAATTTTAAATTAATCTACACCACAATTATCAAATTACTAAATTAAAATAGTGTTAAACCGAACGACAGCTGGTCAGTAAAGCGAATAAAAGCATAACATGTAGTCACCGGGTATCGAACCTGATACCCTCCAGTCCGGCAACCCGACACCGCCAGTCTTCCCCGACCGCCGGGTTCGAACCTGTGACACTCCTGATATTAGGGGCACTGACAAACATGTCTTGACGTATGCTTTCCAAACTCATTTTGTGGGTTGTTACCGTTATGTTGATATACAATGTATGGTATTTGAAGGTAATAGAACTTTTTGTTCTGTGCGGAACTAATTATGCCTATTTCTGCAGTATTTAAGATAGCCATATCAAACTGCTATGTCCTTATTAAGGTGGAAAGAGAAACAAAGTAATATGAGATGTACCTTACAAACTTTTTGTTACAAAGGGTTTATTTTAGGTACTTTGGAAGTGCCTACAAAGGTCTAGATTCTAAGCCCTTGTAAATAGTGTAGTTGTAGATATTAGAAAAACTTTCTAACTATAGCGATAGTTTACGAACAACAACCCTTTTTAATGTGTGTTTTTATTTCAACAAATCTGTGTTTTCATTTCAACAAATCTCTCTATCTTTCAACGAAATCTAATTTACAAGTGCTCTGTGTATATAATTTTAGATAAATCATATAAAAATATACGGACAGAGAGCTGTTCGTGTACCGCGACGCATCCAAATATAATGCGTAACCAGCTAGAACTACAGTACCTGTAGTACATGTACGTAATAAGGTCAGGTAAAACGAAATAGGCCGGTGAGGCGATTAGGTTCGATGACAACATTTTTTCCAATCTGCCTTATTTTTAGCGCAACTACCCTATTTTTTATTGAAATCGACAAAAATCATATTGGAAGTTTAAGCCAGAAAAAACACGCAAATAAACAAACACGCGTTTCAGTTTATACAATAGACAATAGAGATGAAAAATCGATTTATAAAACCTTAATTATGACGTATATAACCAACCATACACACGAATTAATTATTCTCTATTACTCATATTTGACAAATTATTGCTTTTTTACATTTTATTATATAACGGGTACTCAGGATTAATGTTTTTTAAACATCGATATTTCTATCCTCGTATCTCCATTTTGCATGGCTCATGGTGACGGCTAAGCTTAGTTTATATAGTAAATAGTACATATAAATCCTGCGATGATAATAGTTTAACATCATACATTATTTTTTCCTGGGATTTGAACGTAATGCATAAAGAAGGGAAGTTTTTATCTGTTTAATCTCGCACTACCGCTAAACCTTTCTACCTTATGCTGCAGTGTAGCTTTGGTAGATATTTGGGGACTTTGCATCTTAGTTCTCGGGAGTAGCAACCATGCGTGACCGACTTTACACTTCTGTTCTATATGGAGTCGGTTACTGATGTAAATAGATGGGAAAAACCTCTTAAAGTTCAGATGGATGATAAACTATTTATTTTTTATACTAAGAACCTTGATGAAAATAGATATTAAACAATTTTTTTATATATCAAGAACTAAAGTTCAAGATGTAACTAGAAATAATTAAATTTAAAGTTCAAAATTACGAAAAGAGAACTTATTTTCCAATATGTGAATATTAATACAATAATGAAAATCTTAAAACGAATTATAACAAATGTTAAAATCATATATGTAATTTAATATTCCGTTTGTGACATAGTGCCCAGGCAGCGTTTCGTAATTGTATTTTTTTTGTGAGAAGAGTAGCAAACGAGTTGTTGTGTAAAAATACCTTCATAAAATGTATTTAATCCTCTATTTTCCACTAGGTACTACGAGACGGGGTCGATCAGGCCGCGGGCGATAGGTGGTTCGAAGCCAAGGGTGGCCACCGCAGAAGTGGTCAGCAAGATAGCGCAGTACAAACGCGAGTGCCCGTCTATCTTCGCTTGGGAGATCAGGGACCGTTTGCTGAGTGAAGGGGTCTGCACTTCTGACAACATACCGAGCGTAAGTACTGTCTTAAATTCTGTTTTAGTACGTATTTAACTACTAACTGTGCCACGCAAAGTCCTCAAGTGTCGACCACGTCAGTCATGTGGACCGACGATCTGAAAGGATAACGGGAAACACTAGATGTAGAGGGCCCTGAACCCTTCAGAGTAGCGTCACCTGGAGAAGGCCTATGTCCAGCAGTTGACACGTAAAGGGGGATGGATGGATGGATAGATGTGCCACGCAGTATCGCCCGCACGTAAAACTCCGCCACACCACGCCATTCACAATGTTCGACAAAAATAATAAAATTGGAACTGGAACTGGTACATGGTAGCTACACGAGAAAAGCTATAATCAAGTGTCTATGCTACCACCATAAATTGTGTCTATCTGTCTCGGTCTGTGTCCAATTTCCGACCGCACCTAAAGTAGCTTCATTTTATTAATCATTTAGAACATAAATATTACGTATACAAAACTTTGCTGCCAGTAGTCATCCATCCAATTCCCGACCGCACCTGAAGTTGCTTCAATTTGTGAATCATTTACGACGTATACCTTAGTTACACAAAAAATCTACCGACGGTCACCCTTCCGATTCCCGACCGCACCTAAAGTTGCTTCACTTGTGAATCATTTACAACACAAATATTAGGTAAACACAACTTTGCCACCAGAAGACACCCATCCAATTCCCAACCGCAACTGAAGTTGCTTCACTTGTGAAAATCATTTACGACGTTTATTACGTCATTAGACATACAATAAGTTTTCCGTAAATTCTCAATCCTAGCAAGAAACTTACCAAAAAAAGGTCCTCTCTTAAAACCGGTGTCACTGAAACGCCTTTAAAATAAACGTATGAAAATACGAAAAGGCGAGTCGTAAAACACAATGGTGCTGTACATAGACAGTAGTGATATATATAGATGCTATAACGCCTTATCTTACCCCAGCACTACAGCCTCCCCACCCTTCGTGGCAAAACAATATGACGTTATAACTTTTTCTTCATCTTTTCCCTTTTTTGAATACGGGGGACGCCCGCCGTTCTGGGACATCCTTTAGACGTCGATACATCCTCGTAGATAGGGTGATGCTTTTATTATAATAAGATGAGAAATTACGAGTATTTCTTGGCAGAAAATGCTCGCAGGTCGGAGACCTAGGGTTAATCGAATACTTCGATTGTACAAAGTGCTCAATACAACGACGATTTATTGGAAACGTAAATGCATTATCTTCGATAGTTATACGTAAAGTACGTTTGATAATGTTAGCATCTACAAATAATTTATTCAAAGTGAATATGAATATTTTAAATAATTCAATAATAACCCGTCGAGACTCTAAGTTTTGACCATCCCGTCAACTGAAACTATCGTCTCATTAGTAAATTGCTGGCAAGAACGATTTTTTATTTAAAACGAAAGAATTGCTTCATACTAAAAATAATTTATCTGTGCTACCTCTCCAGGTACTTAAGGTCACCTGCCTGGTTACCTATCCAGGATCCACCTATCAAGGAATTTTTGCGTTTTAAACAAAAATCGTGGTTGCAAACAATTTATTTATGAGACAATAGTTTTAGTATCTCGGAAGTAGCTACGAATCTATGAAGGACTTTAGATAGGACACCTGTTCTATAAGAAGTTGGTCCAATATCCATAATCAATAATGACCAAGTACCCTCAACTAAACCCCATGATTGTTTGCTACTTTTATCCCATAAATATATACGTGTGTGTGTGTGTGTGTGTATGTGTGTTTGTAGACTGAGGATTTTTGAACTTGTTGCCTGCTGCTTCTATAAAGGTAAAATGAATTTGAATAATTAATTTGTTTAGGTTATTTTTTTATTTTAATTAGTTTTAAGATTTTCATCATTGCATATATGATAATAAAATATTTACGTTGATGAAATAAAAATTTGAATAAAAGTTAATACATACAAAAGGTGTGATTCCAAGATATATATATATAAGAGGGCTATATTTGATTAAGATATAAGAGGGCTATATTTTATTCCGATGTAATACGAAGTTTCCTATCTAAAAATTAGTTAAAGTGACTGATAATAAGCAGAATACAAAAAATACATACATTTATTACACGAAAGAAATAACCAAAATTTATATTATTTTCGCTTACCTAAAATATATAAAATCGTTTTTTAAAAATTTAACACTCGTCTAGTTAGTATAAGCATATTTTATGTCCTGTTGACTTAAAGCTCTATTTTGTTTCCATAAATACGCAAAATACCATTATCTAAAAATTTTGACTTCGTCTAATAAGTATATAATTAGCATTTTATTAGGTAACTGTAGTAGTACATATTTTATGAGTAATTATCTAAGAGTTAACGTCACAAACACAACTCTTTTATGTCATAATAAAAGCATGGAACTGCAAAAAATACAATAACACCATGAATACGAAAACGTCATTGTCATTAATTCGTATTTAAATGACAGGAGAATTCTTAAACACCCTTTTACGACGCACGTCTCCCTTGCCGAATGCTTAACATAAATTAATTAAGAAATTCGCGCCATCACCCTGTTGCTGACGGTTTTAAGAAAAAAGGAGCGACATTAAGTACTCTCCGTCAAGAATATCGAGAAAAACATAAAACCGAAATGGAAGGAATACTGTGAAAGGGGACGGAGATATGAGTTTTTAATGAGTGCGAAAGAGTTGGACGGCTATCTCTTTTTTCAGCGCTTAAAGGGGGGAAACGGGCGATTTTGACACGGTATGAATAAAGAAAATATGAAGGCTTTTGTTGCCGTAAAAATTCCTGTACAGGGGATAAAGTCTTTAAGTTATCATCGAGGGTACCGCGTAGGGTGTACGCAGGTAGACGTAGAGATTTGAAGGGTGTTCCCGTATTTATCGACTATCGAGGTATATTGGGTTTGCGTAGGTACATTGTTTAACAGGGGTGTTTAAAGGTTGAATATGTTAACGTCAATCGATCCGACGTAACGTCTCAGTTTTTAACCCGATGGTAAACGTAACCGAATGTTGTTATTTATGGAAATTTAATTGCGCGTGTGATGAGGTTTGATACGCATTGTTAAAAGTGCTATTAAACGTCGTAATTCTATTTTATTTGAAATAAAAATAGCTTCGTTATCTGCGGACAAAATTAAGTGAGTTTTTTTAAAGTGAATACGAGTGTAGGAAATCGCAATGCAATGTGAATAACTTAAAGTTATTCCTGTTTTCTCTTTACATGTAGATTTATTGGATGGTTATGGATATATTGGTTGGATTGGTTTTATACCAAATGTGACCATCCTAGTCCTAGAGCATTGAGATCAACTAATATTGAAACAATCCATATAAAGGTATCGTTAGTTTTAAAACAACTTAAACGAAATATTCACGTTTTTTAATGGAACACTTGTATACTTGTACAATACAAATATACAAACACAGGGATATTAAATTTGTTTGAATAATACTTTTTTGGTGTCCTTTTTATATTTCTTAAAAAGTAATTTTCTAATTTAATAACTGTCGGATAACCATATAAAATAAATACTAAGAACAACTTTGAAATACAATACTAAATGATATTAAGCTGGAGCTTAACAAACAAGCTCGTCAGTAAACTTTGCTTCACTGCCCTTAAGTAAAAAACGTTAACCACTCAACCTTGTTAACTATCCGTAAACTGAATCTTTGTCATTTAAATATAATGTTAATGCACATTAAGTTAGGGTTCAATTTTAATTGGCAAAATAAGTGTGGTGAGTGACCCTCAATTGTCGTATTGTCAGGCTACAGGATCATATCCCGTTATAGCGTGTTCCCGTGCATTCCCGTTGCAAATCACTTCCGGGCCACTAAATCCAGGCCAAATTAATGCATTTAGCACGCTCCAGCGTGGGGATGACAACTTTATTATATTATATCACGATACATTCTTGTCCCGTTAACGTCTGTACGCCAATTGTATTTTTTGTACACGCTGCAGTGGGAGCTGTAATTTAATTATACTCATAAATAGAAATCTACGCGAAATCAATATTATGATAATAATAGTTAAACTTTAAATTTTGAGAATTTTGTTTCGGTAGAAAGGTGTTGCCGACTCACTTACGTATGTGATAACCATCATAGTCCTCAGGAGTAGCAACGCATCTGTGATTAACTTAAGGTGGAACTCAGGTTCTATATTTAGTTGATTACAGATGTCCATGTGTGGCAATAACAAACAGTAGGCTGAAAAATAATGCTTTGCTATCATTGATACACGTTATGTATTCTGTATATATTATAAATTGAATGATAAATTACTTAAAAATAACACTTTACAAACACATAGTGTCACCCTGAAAATCTCTGTGACTTAGTACCAAAGAGAACATAAAAATACTGATTCTAGAATCTATGGTACTCTATGGTAGAATAAACTCTTAGTTAATCAAATTTTGTCTCGCTGATCGAAGTCCAAATCTTTTGCATGATGCCCTGGTAAGGTTATTATGAGCCACGCACGTCATCAAAATATTACCTAGATCAGTAAAAATTACAAGCGTAACATCAAATGATTTACAGACTCATGTTAGCAAAGAATCAACTGCCCTTTCCGTTATCGTTGGCAGTCCAGTACACTGATTTAAAATATCATTAAGGATCATATCTGAAACTGGGATCTCACGGAACAGTCTGAACACATCACAAATTGTAACAAAGGGCTTTGCCAAAGAAGATTATCGGAGGAACGCGTGGCTGCCACGCGACGCGCATGTGACCGTATAGTGGAACTTACCCCATCTCACTACTGCCGATCGAAAACATACTTTATCCCACACAAAATAAAACACATTTCTCATTTACTAAGTTACCTCACGTTTGCTAAAACCGATCAAGTACTGTAAAGGAAAAATAGTTCTAAACAGCGACATTTTGGTAGAGTTTTCGATAGCATTTGGCGTGGAAACTTGTAAGAAGTGTTAGAGGGAAATTAATACCACAATTCGTTGGATTTAAGGCTTACATTGAACTTGAGTGTATAATCGGTGGACAAATAAATATGTAACTGTATCAATTGTCCTGTCTGCGTTTGTCTCGGTGTCAGTTGCAAATATGACTTCGGGCTAATGTGCAAATTTAAGCCCTTTTATCTATTTTATTTGCGGCCTTTGTTGTCCAAAAAAAAACCGAAAAAGATCGACTTTTATAGTAAGATGTACGTTTCATAACGAAAAGAGGAAGCCTTTAAACCTAATCTAGATGTGTATTTTGGAGTTTCTTCCACCTTCTCCAAAACGTAACACCTTACGAGTTTGTGGTAGTTTAGTAACGTTCAAAAAGATTTCTGTAAAGCTGATTTGTTTTGATTTGATAACCGTCTCCATTATATTTAAAAGGAGCCTCTATCGTGCATCCAAACCACCTCAAATACCGTGCATACGGCTTATACATATGTAATAGAAATAGGAAACGAACACGCTGTCCACTTAACGGTAAGTGGTCACCACCACCTGGATATCTTTGATCCTCATAAACAACAAGAGTCCCACTTAAGTTATTTTCCACAGGCTTTTTTCCCGGTCAACCTTAGCCAACAGGGCGCTCAAAGCGAATTGATTATACTTTGTACCCTTGACGTTACTTAAGGGTATGTAAATACCTTACAATGAAATAAAATATTTCAATGTGAATTTAAGGTCGATCACATGCATAGCTAATTCTGAACAATAAGGTGATAGCTTCATTTGTAAGTCGGCATCCATACCATTCTACCGAAACGTAAGTAAGTTTCACGCTAGAAGTGGCGGTAGTACCTTCTCAGTCGAACCGTAAAATTCTACTACTTTATAAAACAATACAGCATACCTAACATAAAATATAGCAAAATACTTCTTCTAACATAAAATATAACAGTCTATATCGTATGTATGTCTTAGTCCTCAGGAGTAGCAACGTATCTACGTTCGAGCTTAGATAGGATTTCATTCGTGTTTGTACGTGGATGTCTATGGGTTGCGACTATTTGACATCAGGTGGTTTGCATGCTCGTTTGCTTCTCCTCTCAAATAAAAAACTTTAATGCCTAACATTATTAACTATACTCATCCCCAATTATAACCTATTTAGAACATAATCTCATTCAATCCGCTATTGAAATGTTTAATAAAAGTTCGGACAGTGCTGTAAGTCCCCTTAAGGAGGGGGTAATAAAAAAATTGCATATCGGCGCACGTGGCACGGATACTTAACTCGCTTCGCTTGACACCCCCGTCGATGCTCGTCATAAATATTGTGCGTGAAACGTGTTATAGATCGATAAGGATTTATAAATAGTAAGTTTTAAAAGGGGTAACGTTAGTGGATATTATGTGCTGTTTTTATATTTTATTGTTTATTTTTTCCTATTTATATACCTATCTAGCATAAGCTACTTTAAAAATAATTATAATAAAACCCTAACCTAAATTATTTAAACTGTTTAATGAGTATTTGATACTAAAACAAATAATAATAATAATTATTATTATTATTAAAGGGAGTTCTTGCCTTTGCGCCATGGTACCGTGTATTCTGACTGCATTCCCACGATTCATAGCGATCGCAATTCTCTGCTCGAGATAACCTAGCCCTCTTGTCACCAGCAATGTATAAATGGGATTAATTGTTAGAAAATATTTAAAGTATTATATCTCGGTACATCCAGTACGTTGTCCCCATTTGTAACGTGAAATAACTCTTTCCATTCGATGGAAAGTTTTAGTTGACAGCTTAACAACATTACCAGGCGACTAAGCGACCATCTTATATCACAGAAGTAGTAGTAAATCATCTGATCATCTGCAGATGCTCCTGTTCTATTTAAAAGAATAAATACTTTTTTGGTAACTTGTATCCATTCATTTTTCTACACCAAGAGACATAATATATATCGGTGAAATCACAACATAATATAACATATCGATATTTAGTGTGGGATTGCGGCCTGCCATCTTGGCATCGTATGGGTAAGGACCTCCATAGATTATTTAGGTTAGGCTTTTATTTTAATTAGTTCTAAAGTATTCTGTATTATGTTTACATTAATTTTATAAATAATTTATAAATCATTTATTTTTAATGACTCAGTTAACTTTTTATTTACAATTTATTGCCAAAGAGGCCAAGGGGCGTAAATATGTCTCGCTAAGCAGTGATTACGTATTTGTTCCGCTTGGCTTTGGAACCTTAGGTCCGCGAGGTTCGCGTGTCAAAAAAATTTTCAAACAAATAGTACCACGTTTGATCGACGCTGCCGGCGACAAGAGGGCAGGTTCATATCTCGCGCAGAGAATTGCGATTGCTATCCAGCGCGGGAACGCAGCTAGTGTTCTTGGAACCATGCCTCATGGTCACGGATTCCCTTTACATTGTTTAGGTTAGGTTTTTATTTTAATTAGTTTTAAGATTTTCATCACATAAAAACTTGTTTTATATTAATTTTATTGAACTAAGTTAACAACATGAGAAAATAATTTATTTTACCTATTACTTTTTTCCCGTATTTTATTATATCAGATAAATAGTTACATGATACAAGCAAGTAACGTATATTCTTAGTATCTATCCAAATTGTGTGTATTACCGCTAATCCCGTGTCAGGCTCAGACTCATCCGCGTACCGTCGGCAAAATATGGTATACATTGATCACATCTTATATTAAAACATATGTATAAAATAATATAGAAACACATTACACGTCGTAACTTTCGTTTAGACGAGTGTTCTTTTAGAGCCAATGAGTACGAGCTATCTGATTTAACCGGTAACTTCTGTTAATTGTTTTTCATATTAGAGTTAATAAAATATTTGTGATTAATATTGTAATTTAATGAAATATTAATTTAATGTAATTGTAATCAAACTTATTTATCTTAAACTAATCTCTATCTTACTTATTTAATTTATTATTAATGTTCGCGCCAATCTTTTATCATGTTATTTGCGCCTATAATTAAAGTAGCAATTTTATTGTACTTTATACATGTGTGAAAAATTATGTACAGTGTACACTTTGTTGATGCAATTCTAAATAAATAAATATCGAATCCCTAACAGTACAAGTCTAGCTAAGGTACAGTTACCATGTTTAGACCTTTGAAATCGTAGGTAAATAACTTGCTACTACTAGAGTTACTTTGAAATCGTAGACTTGCTCCTTTTTTATGTGAGAGGAGTAGCGAACGAGCATGCAAACTACCTGATGTTTAGTAGTCGCAGCCCTTAGACATCCTACCTGACCTCGAACATAGGCACGTTGCTACTCCCGAGGACTAAGATGGTCGCATCGCTTCAAAGTATAGCCGGCAACCGCACCTCTCCAACCGAAACACAAGTTATGCTTTACGACGGATTATGAGAGCGGCGGTGGTCCACCCCGGTCGAACTACGGGTCTCCCCC
>DWON01001796.1:0-22968 GCA_018251015.1 Phocides pigmalion okeechobee
TAGTGTCGCATGACAACGCCATCTACTTTATTTTTGCTAGCTTTAGTATAGCTGTGTTGGTAAAACAGTTACTTCATTTTACCTAATACCTAACTTTTATTACCTAACAGCAAAACAGATTGAAATGAATCGATTGTTAAATAAAGCTTACTTCAACAAATACATGAAAACCACACTAAAATCGGTTTAGCCGTTTTTGAGATTAGCGCACACAAACGCACCGACAAAGTAACAAAAATTCTAACAAGGGTTGCTTTGGGTTCTATTGCTTTAATAAGAGCCTATAATGATAGTTTTTTCTCATATATCTTCCATGTACAGATAGCGATCAGTTACAAATTTAATTTTTGTACAGTATAAAGTACATTTCATGATATTCCCGTCCTGCACATTAGCCAGCATTTTGTGTAAATATTTTATATAGCGTCTCAAATTCGGTTCACATTCACTCACATTACAATGCGACTCAATAATAACACAGCACTTCTCCGGTTATTTCTCACTTGGAACTTGAGTACCTAATGAGGGTGGTCGTAATGGTAATTGGCATCTCGACTTGCCGCTCCGTCCGGCACTTAACTTTTGTTGTTGCATTTGTTGTATTATTGAATCGAAGAAGTTAGAATTCCTGATCAGGTTCAATTTTATTTATATTTAGTCAGTTTTTGGTTATTGGTAATACAATATAATTTAAAATATTTATCGCTTCCAATGACCATAACGTAAATTTTGGTTCTACGTTGCAGTTCAACATTAACACGATAATTACGTTTCAACTGCTTGATAGGTATTGTGATTAGTGTCAAGGTTAACTGTCTATACTTCATATTAATAGCTTCTATAGAGTTGGATTTCGATCATGCGATACCAGGCGGATAGAAATTATTCGAACGGAATCAATTTAAAAGTTGGTCATGCGAAATAATAATACAACTACACTTTCTTTATATATCACTGTTGACAAAGAAACTTGTAATAATATTAAAAGTATAGGCTTAATTTAGCGCTTTCCCTGCGGCTGGCTACAATACTGCTGTGGGCGCGACGCGCTTGCAGCTCCTACACACCCGTGTTGTACGGACAAATTTGTATGGATTACGGGGAACAAAAGTGCTGTTTTTACGTCGGCGCTACAAGACGGGGACCAGACATAACGTTTGTGTATTTGTAGATGCACAGATGCTAAAAATACAATATTTCAGTAGTTTGTCAGCGTATCATCAGTCTAATCAAATAAGCTTCAGTTTAGGGCCGCCTCCCGTAATACAGACCCGATCATATATATCCGCGCCGCAGTCAATGTATAAAAATAAATATTCACATCTTTACATCATAGCAATGCTCTTCTCTTTCACTCACTCTCACTTATATTTCTGTACGTTAGCAAAGGCTCTTATAAATTCTGAAATTCAACATTATTTCGCTAGTATTAGCCATATTGAGGTAAAACATTAATGAAGAGGTTTTTTCTCACTTAGCATTGAGTAGGTACGTAATGAGGGCTGCCGTAATGCTAATTGGCATCTCGAGTCGCTCTCCGTCGCCCATTAGCTCGGTGGTTGATGTTTTATTTGCTTTACCATTGACCCTCGTAACAAGTTTCAACTACTTACACTTCTGAGTTACTTAAGTGGGTCATGTACGCTACAAATAGGGTTGGGGGTGCTTAGTTTCATCTGTACTAGTCTAGTTTGGTCCATAAAAGCGTAGGCTCAGCCTAATCTTTTAAGCTCACAGATATTAGTTAGGCTAGTTTAGGTTAGCTCCTATGAAGTCAGAAATGGATATAAGGAAATGAGAAGGCCTTTTTCCTACAGTGACGATAATTCTATCAATTAAGAAACCAAAAAGAATTATACAAATTCAAGAAGGATTAATAAATGAAAAAAATACTATGTTGCACCTCGTATTCATTTGTTATAGCAGCATTTCATAGACTATCTTGTATCGTTGATAATAAGTCTCAAGTAAAATACCTAGAAACGCCTTACAGGTTATGTAGTGTGCTTCTATAGTTATTTATGTAGAACTACATTATGTGAGTAATGTTCGAATTAGGACCGAAAACAAAGTTGTCATTCTAACTTTTTGTTGTTACGTACTGATGCCAAAAACAAAAAACCTTGAATTTCGATAAAGACACATTTCGAAACCGCTGTGAAACTTTTATGTTCCACGAAGATTGTTTTCTTTGTACCTTCGTGATTTTCAATAACGAAGTTGGAACGAGAGGATTTTTCTGTTCCTACATTTTCACTTCTCACGAACGGGATTTTGCTGATTCAAAACCAGTAATTTTAGTAATACTTCGCGTTTTTGCTGAAAACAAAACTGCCAAACATTTCTCTGTTGAACTAGTTCCATTGGTACGATAATTTATTTCCGTCATTTGCCATAAATTCATTTTCCATAAGTAAATTTCAAAAAACGCTATTCATTCGCTTACGCCTAAAATACTAAATTAAAAATTTATTAAAAATACTTTTATTATAACTACTCTCATTTTATGGTTTTCAGAAATAATTCTTAAACATATATTATATTATCATAATGAAAATTATACCATGCAATATATACATACCATGCTGACATTTTGACCCAAAACATAATTCAAGGGCCGGCCCAGTTTGTTTAGGAGTGACTTATACACAGTGAGTTAATTAAAAATACGTGTCCACTTACGAAGTCGTGCTTATGAATATAACGTGCTTATAACGGTGCTGTTACTTTTTTTTTTCATATTGAGTTCATATTCATTCCCTCTTAAAATCATGCAACTAGTCTGAGATCCTCAGCTAGTCGAATGTGGACCTATAAATCTTCAAACAATCTCTGTGGAACATAAATTTTTAGGTAAACAAAATTTCATTGTGATTAAGATTCCGGCTTCAGTTTTAGGGTTCATGGTTAGAATCCTTGGCACACACCTATGATTTTTTCAATAATATGTATATTAAAAATTGTATCACTTGGTGAAGGAAAATAAAGGTTTATTTGTAAGTTTTCAAAAGTGTGGAATTGGCCAGATTAGTGGACTACGGCGTATTTTTTCTTATTTTAAGAGACTCGTGGCAAGTAAAGGCACATGGCTAAAAACAATGGGTTGATGATGAAAAAAGTTATTGGATTTACTGCGTCAAAATCACCTGTTTATATTCCATATGTGCAGTGTTTGCGATTATCTTCAATTGGGATGGCAATACGCATTGGACATATTTATTGTTACAATGAGTAATAACAACAAAAAATGTATTTTCGTTTGAACAGCAAATAGTACAAAATGAAGCGAATACAGGAGATTAAATATCCTATAATAAATGAACAAAGTGAAAGAATATAACATACATTACGTTCTATAATCTTAAACTATAAAACAAACTTACCACATAACACGTCGAAGTTATAAACAAGGTATCTAAATCCAGAAGTTTCTCCATTAAGATTTACTTCAACTCATATTCACTCTTTACTTAAACACGTATTCGCTTGCAAACTTATGCAAGCTTACCTACTTAGATACTTCGGAGAAAGTTTATTTGTAAAATCAACCGTTACAGATAATACGTGAATTTATTAAGATAATTACAGAAATAGCCAAGACACACCTTGTCTTCGTTATTAATATTCACTTATTTTTTTTTAGTAGCAAACGAGCATGCAAGCCACCTGATGTTAAGTAGTCGCAGCTCATAGACATCCACGTACAACCACTAACACGACTGAAATCCTATCTGAAGTTGAAGGTAGAACGTTGCTACTCCTGAGGACTAAGGTGATCGCCTCGCATCAAAGTGTAGCCTGCAGCTGCACCAGTCCAACCGAAACACAAGTAAAGCTTTACGGCGGATTGTGAAGGCGATGGTGGTACCTCCCCGGTCGAACTATACTTCTACCACCTATCAAATATAAACGTTTATGAATGAAAACGACCTAGATTTCAGAATTGCAAGACCCTTCGTTGCGTCATTAAATTTAGTTACGTAGACTGTTAATGTTAACGACGGCCATTTTACGAACAAAAGGTTCACAAAATGGCCGAATGATAAACCAACAAAACGCGTTCGTATTTTCGGTGCGTTGAAAATTACGAAGGCGGTAATCGTAACAAAAAGTTTCATTACAATCGGATACTGTTTAGTAACACCATTGTTCTTTGTCTTGATAATCGATATGAAACAAAGGCGAGAAACACGATAATAGTCTGGTACCTATTATTAGTGAAGCTTCTATGCGCATACTGATATTTCGACGAAATTAGAGTGTCGAAATTAATCGACAGTATGAGTTCATATACATATGTGTAATTTATATATGTAAATGAGGAGGGTGACTGACCTACCAAATGATCAACGTATAGCAGAAAAAGCTTATGCTAAGATTCTGAAATTTTGCAGATAGATGTTTTAATTAGGTATTAGATAGTTTAATATATATACTATATAGGCTTATAACATTATATAGGGTTTATCCTTCTGGATAAATCCTTTATTATATTGTTTCTCGTAAGAACACAATACTGGTGCACGGTATTTCAAAGTTTTCTATGATAATGTTTTATGAGGTAACTAATATACACAAGTGGTTTTAAGGGATGGTACAATTATAATTCTTTCGGGAGGAACCACGGCCGCCCTCAAAATCCACCGTGCAGTTGCCGGATACATTTACAAGCGAAACGATCTTCCCGGTCCTCAAGGAGTAGCAACACATCTACTTACAACTTTAGATAGGACTTCAGACATGTTTGAGATTGCGTTTGATGCTTTATCGACAACTTGACATCAGGTGACCTGCACGCTCGTTTACTACTCTTCAAACATTAAAAATACACGCTTTCATTTCATTATGTAGCAAAATGCGAGGATGCCCGTTTTGTACGATTCAAAGGATGTAGTTAATTGGCTAATTGTGATTTCTCTCAAGAAAAGGACTCAAGAATTGGCGATATCCTCCCCTTGGTTATTTGAGACTTATAAAAGCCGGAATGTACAACGTTTATACGTTGAATTATAAAATTGTTCTGTTAATTTATGCGTACATTAGAAAGTTTTATAGTTTTGAAACGAAAATTAAATATCAAACAAATCAATGTAGAAGAAGACGAATTTGCTAAAAGATCACCGTAATCTTGGTTTACGTTTTCATTGTTCACTAAAAGATAATCTTAACTTTATATTTCGTTTTTATTTTCTTTTATATGCTCCGCCATTGCTTTTTGCCAACTCCCGCCCTTTTTATACTTTTTTCTTAAATCTTATGTTCTCTATGGCCAATGTAAGACACCATCATATTATCACATCAAAACAATAATAAAGTAGGTATTTAATGTATTAAATTAAATATTTTAACGAATTACATAAATATAATTATTTTATTGTATTATTATATGTTTGTATAATTCGTATCAAAATAAAATTGTCACATCAAATTACAATATTTATTTATGATGTCGAAAAATACCATAAATAAAAAATACCATAGTATCAACATCGTAAACATTACATTTCTTATTATAGCTTATACTTATAGTAGCAGTTAAGTTACATTTATAAATGTAACGACCATCTTAGTCCTCAAGAGGATCTATCTACGACTACATATTAGGTCTGCAGTACGGATTATCTAGGACTGCAGTAACCCTATTTGAAATTGCATGTTTATGGGGCTGCAGTGTACATAATATCAGGTGACCGTATTATTTGATTACAATTCAAGACTACAATTTCAATTTTAAAGTCTACATTACAATTCAAGACTATTAGACAATAAAATTTAATAAAATGGTTATCTTAAATATAATTATTTTTTATCATAAGTAAATATCTAGTGTTATAATACGTACTACTCGATCAAGTCAACTGTCAAGTGACGTCATAGGTAAAATATGCAGGTCCTGATAGCAAAAAAACTTTGAAAGTAGATGAATGTATTTGAAATTTAATTTTAGTTCTTTTTTCATTTAATAATTTAATTTTTTTAACAAAAACGCTAATTGTAGATGAAATTTAGAGCATCTTATTAATAAAAAAAAAAAAAATTGTTTACCTATACTAAAATACTTCACTTATTCCACCTCTTCCTAAAATTGGCTTCGTAGGCCCATAAACAGGTCTAACTTACAAACTCTCCGTATACAATTTCAAGTAGATCGTAGTCGTAGTTTTCACGTTAAAGAGACACAAATAAACAAAGAGATAACCTTTCGCTTTTATATAATAGTAAGGACTATGTTTCTCTTCGAATATACGCGCGTTACGTACTCTAAGATAATGTTTCCTGCTCAGATAGTAAGTGTAACCCAGTAGCGCGAACACGGCTGCGGTGGTACAGAAATAGGTGTGGCTGAAACAGGTAACGCAAGTATACATTTTTTTGTCTTAGAAGAGTAGCAAACGAGCATGCAAACCACCTGAAGTAGTCGCAGCCCATATTAAACTTATTAACCAATTAAACTTCAAAAATGTTTTTGGCAGGTCTCGGTCTCGCATTTCGTTATTTAATTGTTATCCACAAACTATTCCTAAAATATTTTGATGTTACGCATATAATAAACGTTTCAAGTCTGAATTTGGAAAGCGGACATTAATAAGATATTTAAGTAAATAGAAAAAAAACAAGCAATAAATAATGTACACATTTTACTACGTTACACACGATTAAGCAATTTTCAATTACCGATATTTCTAACCAGTCGCATGGCTCGTGATCGCGGCTAAATAACGGCAATTAAAAATCGTTAATCGTGAGTACCCGATACATAGTATAATAATATTGAGAGAACACATAGAAATACAGGGGGGGGCGCTTCGGATATCAGAAGTGATACTGCAGAGATTTAACCAAATATGAAGTTAGCGACTTATTCAATTATCACGGCAATCTAGCGTTACAATCATAATAGCAATCACATCGCCAAATGACAATAGAAAGGGCCAGGAACTGAGAGCTGTCCGTGTACCGCAACGCATTCGAATATAATGCGTAACCAGCTAGAACTACAGTCCCTTTTTGTAATAAGTTCAGGTAAAACGAAATAGGCAGGTGGGGCGATCAGGTGATGTCGTCCGATTCGACGACAACCTTTTATTTCCAATCTACCTTATTTTTAGCGCAACTACCCTCTTTTTCTTGAGAGCGACAACAATAGTAAAACATATAAATTCCGCAGTGATATTAGTTTAAAATGGTATAATAAATAACGAACTCGACTATACAACACCCACGGGCATGAAACTGACTAAACAAGCTTACCTGTATTAATATTGAAACTATAATAGTTATGTTGGGTTAGTTAACAGACTCGGTAGGATCGTTAACAAGCGACGCGACGCTGAATAACGTCGTACCGACACCCGAGTCCACGGGTTCAAATTAATATGATCATTTATTAAACTCTGAAATATATTCTCTCGTGTTGTGGTTTTCTTTGTGTGCCTTGCAGTTATCATGATTATATTTTTTAAAACATTACCTATTTAGAAGTAGGTGGAGCTTGCCCGTTTGGAGCGTCTATACTATCATCATATTTTGTATCAAGTTTATTGTCCATAATTTTATTTATATTAAAATTTTATTGACATTATCTTTTGATTATTATTAGTAGACATAGAACACCTTTTAAAACATGGATAAATCTGATCTGCTCGGTTTTATCGTGAAGTTGCTTTGTTGACGTTGATATATAATTCAAAAATGAATAAGTAATATGGAATCATATATTATGCCATTTTTCGATGTCATAATTTACTATTATATTGTGATGGGAGAATATTATTTTAACATGAATTACATAAACATAGTTAAATATTGATATTTATGTAATTCGTCAAATGTTGAATTTAATACACTAAATACTTTGTTATTTTTTAACGATAACAGGGGGTTCAAGTCACTGGCCATTGATACGATAGAATTTAAGAGAAGGTATTAAAAGGGTGGGAGTTGGAAAAAATCCATGGTGGTGTATGCATAATATGAACACCAAATATAAGATTAAGTTAATTTTTTTGGAAATGTGAAAACGAAAATGAAAATAAAGTTGATCTTTTACATTTAAGTAGCATGTAAAAGGTAGAAAGAGAAATATAATTCCTTATATTCTAACCCGATCTATGGTTAATTTGTTATTCGCAAATAATCTCAGGTGTCTTTAACAAGGGCGTCAGTGTGGGAACAGCAACCATATTCTCTGGCTTCAGGTTTAACATGCCCGTAATAAAGCCGATAAAATTGCCTTCCCTCTGACGCTTCTAAAACACTGCCCGACTTTAATTGGAAGGGAAATTTTTAATGAGTTACCGAACCTTTGTATGTTTTTGGATGGACGAAAATGATATCTCGTATAAATCATTCGTTATATTTGAACCAAATTGTGGGTGATATTTAAAAAATAATGAATTGCGCGGTGCTTAAGGGTCTATAGTTTCGTGGAAATAAGTGGACCAACATCACATCACACCGCCCGAAGGAGGGACAACCGATGGGGCAGAAAGGTCCTCGAGTGTCGACCACAGGATCAGGACTAGACCAGAGTGGGCACAGGACTGGTCAGAGTGGCGAACCTGGAAGAGGCCTATGTCCAGCAGTGGTTACATAAGGCTGATAGATGGATGGAAGTAGATCAAACTAAAAAAATCTAGTATGAGTAAGTACTTATACTAGCCTTTTTTAATTTAGCATAGCATAGCATAGCATAGCTCTCTATTGGTTTATCTAAGCAGATATATGAATGAAAATGAAAGAAAGATTTTCAATTGAAACCTCTTACGCATTCACGATTTCTTAGGAACCGGCATGACGCATGCGCGTTAGTCACGAGTACAGTTGAGTAGAATTACAATTATGTCCAGTAGGTTGTATAGGGAAGCATTCCGACCTCTGCAGTACGTATATCTAGTCCGTGTATGTAATGATTTTGCGTACGAACGTAGGTAACTACTGTTTTAATTAAATTTTTATTTTGAGTTTGCGGGTAGTTTAGACTTTTTCGCTAGTACATTAATTAGCAAGGCTTTCATCCAGAGTTGAAGCCTTAAAATGGGCTCGTTGAAAATGCGGGTTAAGTGAATCATTCGCAGGCTCAGTTTTTTTTTTTTCCGCTTTTATAAATCCCGTTCATATTTTTGTATTATATTACGCAGTGTTTTATTTATATTTAGAGTGTGTCGGTTATGTGACATACATTTTCTATTATTGCGTTGTATTCGCTTGCACGTCTCACATGTATCAGCAAATTTATTGGATTGCAAATATTTATAACTTTTTATGCAAAATCATGCGTTACTATTATTAATTGTATTTCTCTTGAAGTTATTTGAGCTCTGCATTCACATCACGTGTCATCTGCATTATTTATGATAACGAGTAAGATTTTTTGGTTCACACATTTTTTCGATTAAATGGCTTTTAAAAATACATTGCAGCTATTTCGGGATAAATTATTCTATACTTGCGTGAATGTCCAGTTTAAATCGATTTCAAAATACGACGAAAATCTTTTCAATAAATAAATAAAAATAATCCAAAATCAATAAATAACACAGTGATATGAAACTTACGAATTTGGAAGAATTTGACCTAAATTCTATAAAAAATGTTAACTAGAATTTAGTTTTACTTGTGTGCTTAATTACAGTCATGCCAAGTCATTGCACAGAACTACCAGAAAACATGCCATGCCATTATGATTACTAGGCTTCCGTAATAGTCCACGAGCCAGATACAAATTACATCGATCATTTAGTCACAGACGAAATTCGTAAATTGTATCAGAGGTGAATCAGCAAGTCTCTCGAACGTCAGCTGTGGGTTTCTTAGGTAGGCCTAAGGAACTACGATTAGTGGTGGCGGCGGCAGATTATTTCTTAAGTGCGTGGATGCCACCTTTTTTATATACGTAGGGAAATCTTGAATACCACTCAATCGCGAGGGCAAGCAGAGTTATGCCGCACTCCTACCGGCTAAATCACATTCTTTGTCGCTTTTGGAGCGCCCTTTATCGGAACCATGGGTACGCTGGTATATCGTATATTACCGGGTATATTCTGCATTCTTCGGCATTCCGACGGCATTTGAGAGACTTACGAGAACACCGCACGCGCCACCTGAACGCCGTCTACCATCTCAGTCGTGGTAGTCGAAGAAGGGTATTGGGATCCTCCTTCCTTCTGCGACATTGATTGTTCGCAGAAGGATACCCCCGCTTGATGATGGACTCTGCTTTTTATGAATTGTTTTTGGAGAGGGATTTAGTCATGATAATCTGTTGCTGGCTTTCGGTCTACGTTAGCGTCACAAGTTGTAACTAATCAAGTTGCGCAAAAGCTCGGTCCAATTAAATGCCTTTGACAATCAATTCAACCACGGTATTGAACGTTTCATGAGTAATCGTTTCGCAAGTCATTTTTTATGGCGAAAAATGACCTCTGCGTGGCAAAAGCAATCACGCGAAACAACAACGCATTTTCATAACCAATTCCATCTCGAACAATACCACTACTGCTGCCGCAGTTGCTACCGCTTCTCATTCTAACCGCAGAACCGCAGCCATTGCTCACGAGTCTTTATAAGACACCTTTCTGGTAGATTTTACTTATTCCTCGAGGAGAAGTGATTGACGAAATTTGCTAGTTCGTGGACTGCAAAGGTTGCCCTCAACTCAGGTTATGATGACCTGGAGATGGGGAAACTGTTGACTTCCAAAAGCACAGAAACGGTGAAATGGTTCTAGTTAGGGTGAAACTAATGTCTAAAGACTATTAGGGGTCCAGGGTTGGATCTTATTGACGCTCGATGATATTGCAAAGTTCTGTGTCTATAAATAATAACTTATCACTACTTTCAACATTGGTTTTGTTATTTTTCCTTATTACGTTGTTATTTTCCCTCATTACTTAATTTAATTGAATTGCCACAGTAGGTAAGTAACAGGACCGGTTTTACGACATAAAACAAATATTACGTAATTTAATTTACGGCAATGAAACGGTAATGAATATGGGGAGGAAAATTTAAATTTCCTCTGTATGCCTTTTGCGATGTTAAACAAACGATGAAACATAATAAAATTGTTTTTAAAGATGTTTTGTTTGTGATTTTAAGAAAAGTTCAGGTAATCAAATACTTTTGAGCGGTAGTGTGTGTGAGTATGTATGTGTATATTATTAAGTGTAGGTAGGTATGTATGTGTTATAATTATGGGACTGTCCCAAGTCGTGTTTTATGCAAATTTGCCGAGGGCATCCCGACAGTTTGTCCCTATGTGAATGAGTGAGCTCACAAAACAATGTCTGAAATAAATCCGACGATTCATTAACGGATCAACGACCCCATTCTAACTTTTAATTCGTCTCATTAATCCCCATAAGGATCTGAGTACTGTAGGTAGTAGTTGATGGTTCTTTTAATGCATTCTTAAATTTTATATTTTTTATTGTATGTGCAGACGTAATCATTTTAATATCGTCTTTTGTAGTCAATAAGTCATGTAAGAACCGTCACTTATAAATATTAATTCATTCTTTCTTAATATAGCATTCGGAGCATTGCAAATTAAGGTTGAAAAGGTCCTTCACTTAATTGTAATTTAATACAGGCAGTCCTCGTACTTACGGCATGTTAGGTTCTCGAAATACGCGACGTAAATCGAAATGACGTATGTCGAGACATATTTTCTACCTCTATCCTCTATGTCAATTCTACTCGCGAGAAGTGAATTTTCCTATGCCGGAAATAGAAACAATTGACGTATGTTTGAAGAATAGTGTCAAGAAATGAAGACGTAACTAGAAACGACGTAAGTCGAGGACTGCCAGTATTTTTCACAAGACTGTATAATGGTAACTTAAAAATTATTATATGTACAAAATAATAATAAAATATTTTTCGGTTGACGCGTATAGCGATTGTAAATAACCTTGCATATATAGCTGTTATAATATTCAATCCGCTTAGCAATTATAGTACTATGCGCTGAAGTCATTCTTAATTGATATGGCTCCCATATCATGGACAGAGTTACTGTACAATGTAAAGGTCACACATTATGTGAGTATCACCGCCTGTGGCTCGGTTGAATGTGAAATCAGGCTCATATAACGCATGCTTAATGAAATACTGACTTAACTCAGAAAGACGATTGTTGGGAAATCACAAAAGAAGATCTTGTTGTGAGAACTTATCCTACTTGTTGATGTATAAAATTAAAACTGATTTATCGCTAGGGCGGTAGTAATGCCTAATTTCAATTTCATTCGAACGGTAGACTGTAGATGGCGTTAACAAAATCCTGTAGCTCTGGATGTAACTCAATTCTGAGCTACCTACGAATGGGTCAGTGTTCATTAAGCATGCGATATGAAAAACCCATCAACCAATCCGCATTTGCTACGCGTTGTTACCGAGAACCTTTTTATTTCGAAAGACGACACGTATCTAATAGGAGTGCAGTAATATAATAATGATGATGAACAAATCAATGATGGTCCTGCCAAAAATAAACTAACTCTTAAAAGGTACTGTCTTACATCTTCCTTTTATGTGGGTATTGAGAAATAAATCAAACGAAATACTCATTAATGAATTTAATGAATAGATCATTACATACCTATGTAATAATTTTGAGTATGAAATTTGTATGAGTAACTTATTGTCTACGGTGTCTATGTGAACAGCAAATGTTAATCGATTACCATTGTAATTTCAACTCATTTGCCGAAGTACTCATGACTTGCAAACAATTACTAAATCGATTTTTATTGATAGTGAAGGTCGAGTAAATTCTTTTGCATCTGATACGAAGTCATCGGTATTGGAACAACTTACTGATTGAACATCCACTGGAAATTTCTAATGCAAGAAAATGTTATATACTGAGAATCGTTTGAAAAATATTGATGATGCTCTGGTTTCTAAGAGTTCGTCCAATTTATTTCATCAGTAACTCATTGTTTATTTGTCTAGTTGGCAGTGCACAATGCCGAAATGTAAAAAAAAACGAGTAGTTCAATGTCCGATTTGAGTCAGCTGTGCTGTTCTACGAACTCCCAAAGAAAGTGCGTCACTGTAACTAATGGAGTCGATTATTTTATCTTATTGGACGAGGAAGCATAGAGGAGCTCAGAACACAACGACTACCGCTGTCCAAATAAAAAATCGACACGCTAATTGCAATGAGTCATGATTGACTCGTTTTATAGTTTATACTATAAAAGGTTGGTTTTTTGTTTATACTGTATATAGTAATGAAATTGACTCCCGTATCCAGCTACCACACAATTTACAGTGGTCCAGAAATATGGATTTTTCAGTATTGAGTTTTAATTGAAGAATAATCTGAATCGTATATCAAAATTGGACAGAAATTGCCATTAAATTGACAGTATAGAAGGCCAATTTACTTGTAAATTCAGAGATTAAGGGTATCTTAATGTAAAAATTGTTCTTGTTTCTGACGGGAAACTTTAATATCACGATACATGAGAGCGAGTTCGCTTGATGATATTTTAAAAACTATAAAAGGCCTATTTTTATGAGCATCAATACAAATAAGATGTGTTATAAGTTGTAATAAAACAGTCAGACAAGAAAAGTCAAATGTTTTTAGTTATTAATATAATTTAACCTTAAGTTCAACTTTCGCAATGAATATTAACAAAGCAAATGTTCGTATTAAAATCTTAAATGTTTCCTTTTCCCAATGTTAGTCGTCCATTCTAGTTTAGTAATTACGTATTATTATCAAATGTTAATGTACTCGCGGTACTATTAACTGTACATTACCTAGCGTGATAAAGAACCGTGAAGCAATGAATAATTTATCGCGAAGACTTTAAACAGCGCTTGCTGTTAAAAACGATTTATTAACAATTTATTTTCTATTGTGCTCTTCTGTAAAATTGTTATGTTTTCAAGGATATTTACTGTTTTCACTTTATAAAAAATTGAACTGGCTTCGAAATTACACTCTTGATTAGAATTTAATAAATTCCTTATTTAGATACCGTCAGAAAACCATGACCAAATTCATTTGAGCCTAAATTAATTTCTTCTAAATACAGAAAAAATATCGAAATGGGCTGCTAGGGTTAAAAAATTATGGAGAGACTAGAACCCCTAAACATGCGTAAAAAAGATTTCGGTTTAATAAACTAGCAAGGAAGATTATTTCATTTGGAAGAAAAATAACCAACCACATCTCGACGGAGAAAAATAACCCAGAGCGATAAAGACTATTGAGTTGAGATAGGGTCTGCGTAATGTGGCTAGCCAATCAGAGTGGATGGACGAAGGCATCGTCAAGATTGTGGGAAAGATTAGGATTAGCGGAAAAGATGGGAGCTTGAATAGTGTACGGTATGCTTCGTGAGAAAATCTTGAGCGAATGAGGCCATGACGTACCGCAAAATGGGAATTGCTGCTCTTTCGATGAAGCTTTTTGCTGTTTTAAAATCTTGTTATTTTGAAATTTAATATTTTTTACTCTCAGAAGGAAAAATATATAAAACTAGCAACCCGGTCTAACTTCGCTCGGGTAATAGAGTTTATATTTACTTACATTATTTCTTTCATACATGTATCATTATCTAGTTGCAAAAACGAACAATTACAATGCGATGCGAATTCGAATTGAAAGCAAGTTTGGAATAATCATCATCTTAGAAATATTCATCATAAAGTAGACAAGTATGGACAAGAAAAATATCTCGTGAAAGTCTTCAAGAGACGTCTTTGTACTATGAAGTGCAGTGCCCTCAAAAGATAAACCGTGGCTTTAAATCAAGACATTGTTTCTACTTTGAAACAATCGTTGATAGCATCGGTCCGTAGCTTGCTGAGAGCTTATCAAACAGGTGTGGATCTTTTAACAAGTAGAGCATTCGCAGGAAAAAATATTTTCCTCGTAATATTACTGTTATCGTTTGCGTCATCTCACGTCATGTGTACAATTGTAAGGTTATGAGTTACTTTATTTAAATGAATATGGAATGAAATACAAATTGGAAAAATAAATACAAATTTCTTTGTACAAAATAGATTACAAAATTTTTTGACAGTCAATAAATGATTGGTAATTTGTTTATAGTGGTTAAGAGAACAAATAGTTCCTTAACATCATCATCAATTTAAGGTAGTGAATTTATACTAATATAAAAATCATATTAACCGTTTGTTTATAACGCAAAAACTGTTGAATTAATCTATCTCACTTTTTGCTCATAGAGCGCTTGTTCCTCGGTTCTCGACAAAAGATATGTAATTTTAAGCCATGGTACCTATATGCCATGAATATACTAATGACCAAAAAAAATTGTACAGGTAATCGTAACTTTAAGCGGTATTTCTTAAATTATGTGGTATTCAATAGTCTATACATTGCTGAGCCGCAGGTTAGCGCAACTGAATTTAGCCGAAGAGCGGATATAATTAAAATTCCGCAAAAGTCCCAAAATAATGTTCGCACGAAGAAATGTGTGTAAACAAAGAGTTTTGATATTCTTGTACACGTTACGATGAATGACTACATAACATTACGCTACTCGGTTTATTTATAACCGCCGTGTAACTCTCCCACTGTGAAGTAATTTTGCGACGCCCTTCAATAGGATTTTTCGTCTCTTTCTTTCATGAGCTTATTAGTATGGCTCCCATATTCCCATCCATACATTTAAAGCTCGAATGGTGTCATACGTACAACTTTTCTAATGTTCGTTTTATGTACGTGATGTAATTTGTTTGAAATATTGAGTCGTTTATATCAGATTTATGTATAGTTATTATCAGACTTATCAGAATATGGTTATCATCTGAAATATTGTCATGTGACCTTAAAGATACAATATAGAAATCAAAATAAAATACTCTTAATAGGTATTATGTAAGTAGTGAAATTATTAAGAAAACGTTAAATGAACCATACTGTCAGCAGAATTTTTTGTTTTAAGTACTGATATTTCGTTACAAATCGTAGAAATCCATTAAAATTTTCTTTATAACATTATCATCAAAACATAGCTGTTGTACTAGTAGACCAGAGCTCGTCACATTAGCCAAGTGCGTATTAGTGGATATCACATATTTTTGATAACTTTATGGATACCTCAGACATAGAAATTCTTCATTTCTTTCACAACGAAAACAAGGTACAAGTAATTTATAATACGTATTACATACGTATACATAACTTCGAAAACTTTGATGTACGTACAAGCTCTTCTTACCACGGATCCCCAGTATAAGAGATCGCAATCTGACGACTAGGATAAAACTGCATTATCTTCTCTAACAGTGGGTGGATACATATTACTCATCTAATATTTATGTCATCGAAACTTTGGATCAAGATTTTAGAATCTAAAGATCTTGTAAATTGTTACGTGATCTTAGTACATATATTTCAATAAATCAATTACTCAGAATCATTGGATGAACACGGCGAAGATGACATCGAATCTCCAGGAACTGTCTCAAACCGCACTTGCACTTCTTGTACTTGACACGTGTTAACTTTGCGGTAACGGTCATATGCTTAGTAACTGATACCTTGTATAACACCAATTAAGTTTTATTCATATCACTTCGCCAAGTATAATGATCGTATTTTATCCAGACATTTTTGTAATTTGCATTTATATGTTTGTTAGCAATGAAATATTGTTCTCTAAGATCAGCGTAGCGATTTAGTTCTTAATTTGTGCCTTAATACATATCTTACAGGTAATCTTCTAAGTTCTTTGAGTTTGTAGTAAAACAACGAATTGCTCTAATTTCACTTCATTTTATGATTAATTAATATAAATTTGTTATGCCGTTGTCGTTATGCCAATATAACTTTATACCATATAATGGTAATAACGGAGGTATAAGGGGAATGAGATGAAAGCATGGAACTTTTATATAACATTTCAACTTTTTCATATTCTATTAAATTCGACAGATGGTAGAACTACAGTTTGACCATAAATGTACCACAGCCCGACCGATTTGTACACTGAAGGAATTCTAGCGTATGAATTCTGAATTTCATGAAGTTATGATTTCCGACAATTAACATTATTATGAAGCGACCGTCTTAGCAAATGGGTAGCAACACATCTGTTAATTACTTCAGATGGCAATCGGTTTTTGAAGAGATGATGCTTGCTATGTTCATACGTCATTTTTGTCGTAACATTTGTAGCAAACAAATATTGATATAACCGAAATTAAATCTGGGATTCTTATTTTGATAAGGCTATGTCCATACGTCATTTTTAGGGTTCCGTACCTCGAAAGGTAAAAGACGGATCTCTTATAGGAACACTTTGGTTTGTTGTCTGTCCGTCCGTCCGTCCGTCCGTCCGTCTTGACCCTTTTTTGTCGTAATATTTGTAACAAACAAAAATAACATATGACCGAAATCGAATATCGATTTGTTGTTTTGACAAGACAACTGAATCTCGCGGATAAAGTGTTTAGAACCCGATATTGCAGTAGCTATTGGTAATACGAGACGGCGCAGACGCATGTGCGCTTACTTCGAGCTGGATTGTGACGAGTTCGGCCTTGAGCAATATTGAGCACATTGAGAATCAGTAAACCTACGCTTAACAATAAATTGTACATGTATCTGGGTCGCTAAACAATTGTACCAGTGGACTTTGGATTTAGCTAAGAAACAAACATCATCAATCTTCTCAAACAATAATGTAGAAATAACACAAAATTGAATACTGATGAATATTTACTGGTAATGAATTTTTAATAGGCACGACTTTCATTAAATCCTTCTTTTTGCGACAATTTACTGAATTTGGTCAGAATTCGTGCCAATCTACACAAGAGAGTAAATGAAATAAATTCAATTTAAATTGTTTAGGCTTACGGGAGCAACTTTGTCTTTAACTGTGTCCTTTGTCTTTAGACTATATCAATTTGCATTCGGAATGCTTTTCGCTTTATATCACAAATTCTGTAACTAAAGGTGTAGTATTGTAGTATATTTTTGTAATCGATAAACAGATGGCTCAATTTAATCATTGTTTGAATCTACTTACAAGTTATAATTTCTTTACTATTTCATTAAATTGTGTAAAACTACACGAAATAATTATTTAATTAAAAAAAAAAAAACTAATCTCATTTCTCCTTTCTGTTTACAATTTAAATAATTATTTTTGTGTGTAATTCTTTTACTTTATTATATGTCTATATGTATACCTAGAAACATTGAATTTCGAATTGACAGTAAAATAAATTCATTCATCAACATTGTCACGAGTATTACTAGTCTTTTTTATTATGAAAGAGTAAGAAATGGGCATGCAGGCCACCTGATGTTAACTGCAGCCCATGGACAACCACGGCCAATCTCAAATAGGACAGAAGTTCTATTTAAGGATGGACGCGGCTGCGTTCCTACTCTTGAGGACTAAGATGGTCGCCTCCAATAATGCGTATCCGGCAACCACACCTCTCCAACCGAAACACAGACATGAAGAACATGTTGATTTAAGGCGGGTTATGAGGGTGGCGATGGTGCCGCCCCGGGCGAGCTCTAACGGCTCTACCACCTTTAAATTACTACTCATTTCCAAATCGAATGTATTGTTTCAAAATTGTATGTTTCGTTAAATTTCCTATCGGAAAATTCGTGTCAAACAATAGTCGAAGTAATAATGAATATTTTTAAGGGGTTTCTCACATATATCGACACTGAATCGTCTTAAATGCCCCTGTGTAAGTACCTCATAAAACTAAATAACATTATTAGCATCAACTAAACATGAATATCGCAATCTGATGCAAAAAGCCTCGTGTGAACTCTTCGCAACAAGTCAATTAATTTTATAGAAAATTAAAAATACCCAGACTCAAAAATATGGTCGCAAAAACAAACTATTCAACAAGCTGAAACCTATGCTTTAGTTTATGAGTAGTCGAGTACCCTGCAGCATCAGAGCAGGGTTACCATGTTATCACTGAATACGTAGGATACTGAATGATGACTCGATCAAGTTAGAAGTTACTCATATTCCTTAATCCTAAAATACATCTTCTAAATACAAAAACAATAACTAGATAAAAATCGATTCATTCGTTGGAGTAGCTACTATACCACACACAGACACGTCACACGTTAAAGCTATTCGTTTCAAGCCGATTACGGGTCTGCGAGTATAGAGACACCCACGTGTATTGTGATGTCATTATTCAACCAACCAACATTTCACTTCAAATCTTGTACTCACGCTTAACGCTTTTTAATTATCAATTCTTTGAACCAGTTGCATGGATCGTGGTCACGGCTAAACTGGTCACGTTCTATGCAATTAGTTAGAAATATTGGCAATTGAAAAGCGATAATCACGAGTACCCGTTATACAATAAAATGTATAAATTCCGCGAAGGTCAAAATCGTAGGCACCAACAATCTCGTATACTACTATAGAGAACATATATAGAAATATAGGGGCGCTTCGGGCAACAGAAGCGATACTGCATGGATTTTACCAAATATATAGTTAACGACTTATTCCATTAAACCATTACGGTAATCTAGTGTTACAATCATAATAGCAATCACATCGCTAAATGGCATTAGAAAGGGCTAGGTACGGAGAGCTGTCCGTGGACCGCGATGCATTATATTCGGGTGCTATATATCTGGTTAAATCCATGTAGTATCGCTTCTGATGCCCGAAATGCCCCTATATTTCTATATATGTTCTCTACATATTCTTATACTACAAATACGTCCGTAGTGACGTGTTTGTACGTTTGAGGATGAAATGGTGCAATGTTTACTGTAACCGCCTTAGGAATAGCAGATCGATTCCCGAGCTGGACTATTGTTTGCGTCGTCCTACATCTAGTATGTGAACTTCATGCGAAGTCAACAAATCGGGTAGCTTTGAATATTTTCCGATTTGAACATTTCAAAAAAGGAAGGTTTTCAATGCGTCGAAATAGTTTTTTTTTAACTGATAAGTAAACCAGCACACAGCTTAGCTTTCTTTGTGGTAAGTGGTTCCTTTAGACATCCGTAACCAACTTCAAATAGAATAGAATTTATTGGTAGTAGAACTACAGTTGAATCGGTTTGGTACAACCAACAGCCGATTCTATAGTCCTCCGTGAACTAATTTTATTTCAATTGGAGAGGTGCCGTGGTCAGCGACATTTATAAGCGAGGCGAGCAATTTAGTCTTCAGGAGTAGAATTTATGTACCACATAATGTTGCACGCATTTACGTACCAATTCTGGCAGAACTCTTCTCTTTTTTGAGGCTACATATGGATGTCCATTGATTGCAGCGATAATTTATGAGCAAATGATCTACTCGCCCCTTTGCAACTTTTCTAAAGTCGATCACAGAATCTTATTTCTAATTCTACTTAAATTCTCAAGTCTTTTTTGACTGGTCATTATCTCTATTCATCAGCTCAGGTGATCGACTCATGTGTGAGCCGGTAGCTGCACCCTTCCAACGACATGCTAGACATATCAACTATATTTCGTATATGCTTCACGCTAAACAAAGGTGAAGCTACGACCCTCTACCACCTGTGCAGCTGTGACCCATAACCATCATTTCAGCCGTGCGTTACGCAGAGTCCGTCACTCACTTTCTTTTATCTATAAATATTATAAAACAAAGTCCCCCGTCGTGTCTTGTCTGTCTGTTCGCGATAAACTCAAAAAGTACTGGACGGATTTTCTCACGGGTTTCCACGACAGGTAGAGTGATTCCTGAGGAAGGTTTAGTGCATAATAAGTTAAGTTTTTTCGTAAATTGGGCGAGAAATTAAATAATTAATTATTGGATGCATGTATGCGTAAGTTGTTTGACGGTTTTAGAATTATGTAAAAAAAACGCAGACAAAGTCGCGGGCACAGCTAGTATAATATACATTATAATTTTAATGTATTTTATAATTAAATCATTTGTTTTCGTTTAATGGAAACTGTTGTTTTCCTTTCGCAAACAAATGTTTACTCTAAAAGCTGGCAATATTGTGCTTCAGTAAGCCGTTTTACGTGTAAACAAAAACATCTTCCACTCTACCATTGTTGGCGTTATATCCTTTCTTAAAAAGTGAATAGTAAAAGATTTTTATATTGTTTGCGTGGCACTATATTTTATGAGAAGAATTTCTTGGTCGTGATAAGGCTGTGAAGAACAATGCAATCTGGAAGTTTAATCTGTGCGAGAATTACGAGTATGGTCTGTGTGGGAACACTTAGGATGTAATGGGAATAGTTTTTCGGAACATATAAGGATCATAGGTGTGCAACATATAGCTTGTATTTCGGTGCATACATATTTTAAGACACAGAAGAAGCTAGAAATCTAATTCAGGTAAATGAATAATATTCAAATGATTTTCAATTATTAAAACTACTATTTGAAAATAAATAAAAACCTGGATGCTGTAATAAATAATGTATTAGAAACTAGATACGTATTTCTGTTAATGTATCGCCTTTCGATAAATGTATAAGATACTAGAAATGTGTTTCTGTTAATGAAACTACTTTCGGAAAATATATAAGAAGCTAGTTTGAATTGCTGGTACTGACACTATTTTCGGGAAATGTATAAAGAACCAGGAATTTGCTTACGTATAAAATCTGGAATCAAATTCTTCTCAAGGTTTTTGTTGAGCGTTATGACGTCAATAATTTTCAGAAAACCTGCAAAAACACATTCACGATAACACGTGATATCAAAAGAACAAGACGTACAGTAGATATGTTAATTTATTACTAGGACCTGTTAGTTTCTACAGACCATCGCGATTTATTCTTGACCACGATCCGTGCAACTGGTTGGAAATATCGGCAATTATGAAAACATTTGTGGAGATTAAAGTTAGATGCAGTTTGACGTTGACGCAGTCAGACGTTGGGCGCAGGCAAAGCGGGATCAGTCGCGTTGGAGATCTATGGGGGAGGCCAATGTCCAATAGTGACGTCACGTGTCCATAGACTACGATGATCATGATGATGATGAATTGAGATTACGCATTATATTGTAAAATGTCGTTCACGTAGCCATATATTGGAACATCTACATTTTATGAATTCAACAGAAGCAATAAATTTGATGAAATGTTTTAGGTAAAAGTATAAGTTTACTTTGACAACAATATTGAATGTCTTGTCTTTTTACGAAAATAATTACTAGAACATTTTTCATTAAGGTATATAAATTTTAAACTTTCAAACAACTTCTGCAGTATAAACAACTTCTTTTTTTGTAAGTGTATCAATTTATTACGTCACTAGTGACTCGCCTAGCTTTGCTCGGGTATTAGAGTTTATATTTACTTACATTATTTTTCTTTCATACATGTGTCCAGTCATCGGTGAGTTGCGAAAACGAACAATTAGAAACATCTATTTCGAACGACGACTGAATTACTATATTGATTTAACTATTTAATTTCTCGTCCAATCTACAATAAAAAAGTTAACTTATCATGCACCAAACCATCCTCAGGAATCACTCTACCTGTTGTTAAAAACTGTAAGAAAATCCGTCCAGTACTTTTTGAGTTCATCGCGAACAGACAGACAGACAGACGCGACGGGGAACTTTGATTTATAATATTTAGAGATATGCAATTTATACACGGAAAGAGAGTGGTTGAGTCGAGGTCAATACCACACCGTAATTGTACTGATAAACCACTTATTTATAATAAGCATTCAAAGCACCGCCTATGAATAGTTTAAAAGCTTAAAACGTTTTCACCAATGAGCTTTGATTTTATAAATGAGATAGACTTCATATCGTAATATAGGGTTGTCACTCACAGCTAAATATTAAACTGGGCATACACTTTTATGTTAGCAGAATAACCGCGTCTACCTAATTGTAAGACTATGAACTAGATCACGATCAAGATTGATGTATGGATGATGTGTCAAAGGTGGTAGAGCCATTAAAGCTCGCCCGGGGCGGTACCTCCGCCACCCTCATAACC